>DWED01000121.1:0-14417 GCA_018245795.1 Protelbella ruficauda | reverse complement strand
AAATTTGCAGGTCATGAGGGCGGAGGGGTTGAATAATTTATAACTAAACCCGTTACGTGTATAGAATTTTACATGTCCGTATATTGCGTCTGGTTTAAACTTTTGTACCGCTGTACAAATTCATTTGTACCAGTTCATTTGGTATAGAAATTTAGTTGACAAAAGACGGATACAGCCCCGAGATTGATGATGATAGGACACAAATAATATCTACATTACAGTAGAGAATTTGTTAATGTAACCAAACTGGCGTAACAAGTAGTTAATACGGTTAAAACTATCTGCCATTTTTTCCTTTCCTTTCATGTTTCTTTCTTTCCTTTATGTTTCAATTGATTTTTTTCAGATGTATATGGTCATGGTGTAATTTAAAAATACTGTTGGTACATTTCTATGCTAGCAATATTTAAATCAAGGGCCTTTTGTAGTAGTTCATTTGTTTATGTTAAATACGATGAAATTCTTATCAAGGTAACAACAACATTATGAGATTCTTCAATAACATTATAAGCTAATAGTAACATTCCTGGGTGTAGGTCTTTCTCGAGATTGGAAAGTCCTTGAGCTTCCTCCTCCACACATGTGCATTAGTTTCTTTTAGTGAAGCAACAACTTGATAGAAGGCTTGCGATCTGTTCCATTGCGTCTCTGGCATAAACGGATGTTATTCTCTTTGTATATTTAATCTTAAATAAATTGTAAGGAGTTTTTAGGAAAATCATATCCAGATTCTTATATAGGTAGGTAAGGCTTGTGGTTCTATAAAGCTCGGCGTGTTTCAAATATGTTTGTGTTAAGTAAAAATGAGATTTTAAATGTAACTGGTCGGTGTTGCGACAGCTATTGCAATACTGATTGCTTTTGCACTTTTCGTGAGCATCAGCTTATGTGGCATTTCGATTGTTAGAACTTGATGTTCTGGTTCAACTTGTCGAAGGCTTTTGTTATTGAAAGATTCTAATATTCAGTACAAATGACGAACGCATTTATGTGCCCTTGTTGTATTCACGAGGTGTTGGATACATTTTGTGAAGTTGGACTGCTGAAGTGCGAACTGCGCTGTGCTATGGCACCACTGTCCACTTCAGCAGTCGCTGCGCGGCTGTGTGACGGTATTCATTGTCAAAAAAAAATATAGAATTTTTAATAGAGTATATATACACACTGCAAAATCGTTTTACGCATTTGACAGTCATCAATTAATTTCATTTGAGTTACTAACTAATATCTGTCATGAGTACTTCAGAGTGCCCATTGAGTACTGGACGATTGTGGATATACATGTCGAGTCAGGAAAATATGAAGCAAATTAATTCTTTCCAGTTCGGGAATTATTTACAGTTTCCTATTCGTACAGTATTCAATAGAAAAATAATCACCCCTCCGAGTTAATAAATATATAACGCAGAAGAAGCGAAAATAAATTATACTGTGTAAAAATTTTATTTTTTTATTCGTACATAAAATTTAATATTCCAAAAGCTTAGTGCTTCATGCAAAAGTATGATTTAATCACTCCATTTCATTGATGTTCTTGGCCAAGCGTTATCTTGCATCCAGTCACTTATTTTAAAGTCACCATATATTTACAACTTAGTTTATATTTTTAAAATTATCTACATCAGAATGGTTAGGGTCGCTACGCTATGTCAACCCCTGGTTGCCGAAATTGCCAATGCGTAAACGACATCAAAGCAATCTTCGAAAGTCACTAAACGCTTCCGCATATTTCTCTTGAAATGCATCGCGAGTTTCAGTCTCTAATACATATAACATATTATTTATTATGTTGATGTTACGTGAATTATGTTATTTGCGTAGAAAACTTACAGGTGTGTAAGTTCACTAACACAATGTACATTTTGAAGTACATGAAATTTGTTTTGTGTTACAGTTACGGCATGACTCCTTCTACTCCCGACTCGAACATCTCAGCCGACACTAACGCCAGTTCTAACGTAAACGCCAACGCTAGCCCTAATGTTAACGCAAACGCCAATGCCAATGTCAACGCTAATGCCAGCAACGAACGAAGTGGAAATGCAACGCCCAAATCGAGTGCCAACGCCAGTGCTAGCGGAACCCCCGAGCCCGTCGTGCTCCCCGGAGATATAGACATTGACAACATTTGATTAGCGGCCGACCAGTATGCGCTACCTGACGACGACGAGAACGACACGGATGACGACGATGGAGATGATAATGATGAAGACGACTATGATGAGGATGGTTATGATGATGATTATGAAGATAACGATGAAGATGATGATGACGATGATGATGTTGACGGTGATGATGAAGACGATGATGATGATAATGATGATAATGACCTCACTGATCCGCACAAGCTCTTCTGTCTCTTTACTCAACACTGTCACTTCGACAATAACTTGATCTTCCGCATGCGCACAAAGATCAAAAAGAAGAAAAGGAAAAAGCCGCTGTCACAAAGTTCTAATAATGATACCGCTAGCAAGAAGAGACACCCTCACAGAGATGTCTAGTGAGGTTCCGTGCTCTCTTTGAAAAACATTTAATTTCATCAATTCGAGGGTATCCATAAAATACGTCAAGTCAATATTAATCTTTACTTGCGCACGTAATGCGATCAACAGACCGATTCACTTCTATACGGGGTTGACGGGTGTCTTATGACTTCTTTTTGCGTTTCATTACTAACGTTTAATTTAATGGTTGATCCTATAATGCTGTATGGGTAAAAACGTAGCTTATAAGTTTGGCCACGTCTTTGTCCGCTCTGGCATCATTAAGTTTTCTTGACAATTTTTCGATTTTCTTATATTCGATATAAACACATTTCTGGACTCATTTTTATTAGTGTTTTAAGACGGAAATTATTTTGTAATATATATATTATATTACGTAATCGTACTTCTTGTTTGAGACTGGTATGTCGGACCGGACTTAGACCAGAAGTTGATGTCCGATAATTGTGAGGACAATCAAAGAGTAAAGCGTATATTATCGCATTGGCTTCTACTAAACTCGGGTTATTCATCGGATGTGTATGCAAAACGATTTAAAATATTAACAAAAATGTATTGGTGTGGGTCGCTGAATCGCTCGAATGTTTAGCCGCAGACCGATATCAATACTTAGTAGACGTAGATTATGGATATACTCTCGAAAATATTAGTTACTATATAAATTAAAACAGCTTAACGAACATTCTTTTGCTATACAAAATAACATTACTCAAGTATTCAGATATTTACAAGTTTTATTGGTGTTCATACTTATGTGGTGTCCTTTGTCTATATTACTGGCATTTTATTTCATATGCCGTATTTAAAAATAGTTCAAACGTATGCTTCATAGCGAATTCTGGTAACATATTAAAAATAGTTTAAAATTTCCGATCAAAATGTTGGCAGGATTTCAACTCAGGATTATTATGACTATATTCTATTTTAATTATGAGGTAACAATTCAGCAAGTGTGCGTCTGCATTAACATTTCAAAATTATTATTTAAAGTTTGCTTGTTAGCATGATTACTAAACGAATGTTTTTCTACTGACCGCTTTTAACTGATAATGGTCTCTGCACTATGCAAACTAAAAGTAAACTGATTTATATGTGCAACACTTGTGAAATCTTTTGTATTCTGTTGTGTTTCAAATTCTGATTTAGTACTTTACACAATATCTGTTTATTTCAGCAATTGTCATCAAAGGTGCGTGATTCTGTTTAAAAAAATTGTCCTCATATATGGAATAGAGTATATGATACGCAGTAATTTCAGTGGTAATTACAGGAGTCGTATGATATCGAATTACGTAGTGTTTTAGCATCATTCTAGTATTAAACGATGTAGTGCCACATTAAGGTTGTATTGTAGAACGCGATGGTCAATATTTATCGATGTGTTTTAGTAAGTGATTCCATTTAAATTCATCTTAGTGTAGTGTTGAGTGAAGATAAATGTTATGTGTCAACGTCTTCACTGCCATTAGTGGCAGCTAGCGATGCCGTCAAAGCATTTTCTATCCTCTTCTATCTTCTGCCCTCTTCTATCCTCTTTGTTCTTTTTCATTGGGCGTGTTAGCGTCGTTACTCATCATAGACAGATCGTGTGATCCAAATGTATTTTGCCTCTTTATTGTACTTAGCATTTATGTCCATTCCGTTATTGTAATTTAAGTTCGACAGATGGCGCATCCTGTGTATACATTAATAATTAATTTCAAATGTTTTTGTGCCGCCTCAATTTGAATGGTTTGTGATACGGCTTCTCAACGAACCATTATAGAATCTCAACATTAGCCCACAAAGCAACGATTCTATATTGCTATAACGATTACGTTTTGACGAGTATTTTTTTTATCAGGATTATGTTTTTTTTTTTTTCAAATTTTAGTTTAAGGTGTGTACTTTATTTATTCATCGCGTTGTGGTTCGAATACTACACGTCTCTCCGACGATTAATACAAACTTGAAAGTACAAGTATATAAGTTTAGGCAGCTCAATTGAAACAATTAGGTTTTAATAGTAACGTTGCCATTGAAATGTGAGTGTACAAAAAGTAAGTTACATCTAAATTCAGTGGGCGCCAGCCGGCAGCCCGCGGCCGCCGCCCCCTACGACCGTGTGCATTTTTCTCGCATAACCTAAGTAGTACAAATACGATATGGTGTATGATATTCATCTATAAACATATGCTTTACTTAGTTTTTTAAGTTTCTATTATTAAGATCACATTTAAGTAACGTTTTGAGTAGAGCAGAACAATTTTTATACGTATAATTTAGTCCAGTAATAATGTATTCTTTTTTTATTAATTACGTTTAATACAAGGGTTGTTAGGTAACTTAAGAAAATTTCGTACCTCAATTTGAAACGACTGTTTTAGTAAGATATTGTCATTTTTTTTGTTCACCATAGTTTTATTTGTGGCAAAGCCTATCGAGTAAATGTTTCTGGCATCTCACAAAGATAATATTCAGATGGGCTAAGATAAAAATTGTAGGTAAAAAACCGATTATTTCAATTGACGAATTTTGCTAGTAGTCATCGAGTCGTTGACGTCATAGGTCTGATTGTTCTGGTTTTGCTTTACCAGCGTTTTGAAGCTTTAATATTAGAAAGACTTGTCCCATCGTTTTGAAGTCGGATACGGAAGGTATAATAGTCATTAGCTCTCTTCGAAGGAGGAAGTGAACAGGTGGACACCGGACACGGCGAGGAGCTGTCCGATGTCGAGTCCATGCTCATGGAGCGGTATCGCGTTTTTTATTTTTTTGAAGCTGTTTTATTGTTCATATTATATATTTTTAGGTTTTCGTCTAATCTAAAACAGATCGAAGTTCCGCCTCTATTTAGAACAAATGATTTTGTCTGCCATAGAATTTTACAAATCATATTTAGTTTTCCAAAGTGTATTTCGCGCCGTTATGATTCAGGACTGATTTATGTTCTAAGACACGTAGCACATTTCACATTTCCATCGGTTGTACATCGTATTTGTGCCGCGATTATGGTAGAAATGAACAAAAATGAGATTTTTTTAATACGTCCAATTTTATTATTTGATGTATTTTACTAAGGTTTGGGTATTTCTAACCGTTATATTTAAGGTATTATAACTAACATATTTCTCTTGTCATGCTAAGAATTTTTATTGACTTTACATTCCACTAGATATAAGTATGCATAATCAACCACGACAAACGTCACTTTAACATTATTACGGTAAACGATATTTATGTAAGTACTCTTAGAGTTAGTTGTCATTTTGTATTTTTTTTTTTTAACTTTAGACTTTCAAGGAGATTATTATGAAGCTTACGAAAAGTACATTCCATGATTTGGTGTATTATAGTTATAGCATTTATGATGTTTTTTTTACCAAATTTTTTTTATACCAATGCTCTTACTTTATAGTATGTGTCGGAAACAAGGGTGCCTATATTGAACCCCCGGCGCTAGGTTCTGAGATAGGGACTGCGTGTCCTCAAGCCGTTTAGTTTATGTAAGTTCTCGGTCTAATTAATACTCATTATGTGTGTGGCCAAATATTTTTTCGTGGCGTTAATATATTTACACTTGTAACTGTAAACATTCCAAAAAGTCCGGTGTATGCGCTCGGTATTGGGATACTAAAGTGTATGTGTTGCTGAATAACAATTTCCGTTATTTAACAATACTGATAAGATGTGTTCGACCTCCGCGAGAAACACTGCTTGGTATTAGTTGTCCTTTGTTATTTAAATGAGAAGTTAGATAGATAAAGGTAGGATAAAGCTCGTGTTTCGCTAATGTTCATATTTCACTACCCAATATTTTCAGTTACCACCAACGGTTAGTTAATCATTACGGGATTTATCGATTACTAATATTTTTCTTATGACAACTCAAATTTTCAATATCCCAATAATGAGTACATATACCCGCGTATTGTTTTTTTAAAACAATTTTTAGTTAATTATAAACAGAAAATAAAAACAAAGAAAAAATAAAAAATATTTTTTGTATATTTCGATGTTTATTTATGTCACGACAAAATTGATTTGGTACTATCTTATGGTATGTACACAATTTTTTTTATGTTTCTTTGTTTTTACATTCCATATTTTTGTCGATATATTAATTTATATAAAAACGAAAGAAATTTTACTTCGTGCTCAAATATCTATATTTATTTACTGGTCTATTTCCATGACATATACTTAGTTTAAGTGTCATAGTGTGTAAGAAGCGTAGAGTAAGGAATATAATTATTCAGTTGGTGTATTGTTTGCAGTATAATTCTTATAATCGATATTTGTAATGATTGTAATCTTCCCGTGTTTTACGGACTATGAATATTGACTATTGGCGCACTTGTCCATTTAATACAATAACCACCAATTACACAGATTTTCCTTCGCCAAAATAATGTAAGTCTCATTGTTAGGTCAATGTGTGTATACGATTCTATAGGTTTCGTAGTGGACTTGTTTGTCCGTTGGGTGTTTCAATTAAATGTAATGGCACTAATCTTAACAATTATTCAGTAGTGTTATAAAATTGATGTTCATGTGTGTCAGGGTATAACAGGTGTCAAAACTCTGACAAACTTCGACAATTTTAAGTATAGACCTGTTATTAAGTTATTGTGGAATTAATTTTTTTACAGTCCGCTATTATTTCTAATGCATCTGTACAAATACTTCAATATTTCTCAAATCGATTATTCGATCGTCGATTTAAATGCTAGATAATAAACACGAGCTCGTAATATCAACGTATATTTCGGATGTCATGTACATCCTTTGAACGATGTGACTTTTATTCATATTTGAAGATGATACTGTTTCGGTATTCATATAGTGCGATGTAGAGTTGCGTTGAGTGCGTACTCGTACGCTACGGACGATACTGGTTTCGCTCATACTGGTACACGATACCAATTTTAATAATTAGGTCTCTGACAATAACATTGTGCGAAAAACAGGTTAGAAATATTGTGATTCGACGTAGAAACAGGAAAAATTCCACGAAGTGACGTCTTCTATTTTTATGTAAAACAAATGTCACGATTGTAGGGAATATTCGCTCTGATTGCGGACTTTACAAGTAATTTTATTTGTGTATATGCTGAGAATAGTTTTAAATTTTATTTTACATTTTTTTCTGGATATGTACATATGTTTTATAGACAAAAATTTTTTTAAAGAAAATTTACACAAATGAATTAGCGGTGTTGTACTGTGTCTTGTTTTGTATAGTGTATTTTTTGAAGAACAACAGTAAAGCAAATCGAAGGAATAACAATAACTCGAATCTAAAGAATAACAGTAAAGCGAATCTGAAAATAACAATAAAGCGAATATAAAGAATAACAGTTAGCGAAACTAAAGAATAACAGTAAAGCAAATCTAAAGAATAACAGTAAAGCGAATCTGAAAATAACAGTAAAGCGAATCTAAAGAATAACAGTAAAGCAAATCTAAAGAATAACAGTAAAGCGAATCTGAAAATAACAGTAAAGCAAATCTAAAGGATAACAGTAAAGCGAATCTAAAGAATAATACTAAAGCGAATCTAAAGAATAATACTAAAGCAAATCTAAAGAATAAAAGTAAAGCAAATCTAAAGAATAACAGTAAAGCGAATCTAAAAAAACAGTACAGTGAGTCTAAAGAATAACAGTAAAGCGAATCTAAAAATAACAATAAAGCGAATGCTAAATAAGCATTTTATAATATCGCAAACATTAATAATTACAAAGATTGTCATTGCCAGTAAAACAGCACTTGTGAAAACATCTGCAATTAAAAATGAACACGTCAATAAGAGCATTAGTATTTTATTTAACTGGAGATTTTCATTTAGTATATATGACTGAATGTCGTATTGGTTCTAGTTATAAGAACTGATGATAAACAATCACATTTAAATATATTGTGTTTGATACGATTATTGATTAATTATATACTTTGCAAATGATAGAATCAACGCAATCACAATTTTTACATTCGCTGTATCTATTGTACACAAAAGAAGCGTGAAGAATTATTCAAATATTCTGTAAAGGTTACATCGGTGTTTATTATTTAGACATAGTGTGTAGAGATAATTAATCAAAATCGTCTTTTAATTGGCCAGTATTCTTCAAAGGTAGGGCTTAAAACAAGGTTTATGCGCAGTGATATATAGTTCGTCCCAAGGGAGTATGAATAATGTTTAATGTATGGCTGCTTGCTAAGTGTAAACAATGTGATAAAAATTTAACGGACGCAGCTAATAGACTGCCGATAGATGAGTTCGTGATCGTATCGATTTTATGTCCAACTAAATCTGTAGAGAAAGGGTCCCGTACTAGAGTAACGTGATGAATGATTGATAATATTTCACATTCAATGTCGATGTGATATGTTTGGATAAGTGTAATTACAATAAGATGAAATTTTGGATAAAATCTAATAGAGAACAATAAATTTTATCACATGTTTCGTTTCATCACGTCACTTTACTGGTGTCCCTATAAACGGAAGTAGGATAATTGTAAGGTGCCGACTGTAGACGGCAAGATGTGATCGTATCACGATAAATGGTTGAGAACTGAAAGTTAGTTGGTTGTGATGTTGAAATTCAACGTGGACTGGTAGTTTTAACATCTGGCAACAATATTGCACGAGCAAGCTCAATCTAGGTTCCCTGTAAACGCTCATGGGATTGCAAAGGGTTTGTTAAGATTTGTAGTCGGTTTGGTTCGAATAAAGAAAGACGGGTAATTGAATATGAAGTGTCACTGCCGCTAGCCGAGTTTGTGGTCTTTATTTTTTAAATATACGCATACACTAGGTATGCTCTTATGAGTTTGCGTCTTAAGTAATTTAATGTAACTCTTAATCCCACGGCGTGATCTGAGTTTACAACGAATATTTTGTCCACGATTATGATTTTGTTTATATAATCGTTTTGTTACAAAAATCTCTATTTAAAACGCTCTCTATTTTTTTTTTATATGGTTGTGGGAATAAGTACATAATTGAATTCTAATGCCCGAGTACATGTGTAATGAATTACAGTAACCGTCGATTATTAAAGGCGCCAGTGGTATTTATATAGCTACTATTGGACACGAGAAAATATTGTTAGAGAATAATCATAAACATCGTCCGGTACGCGTTTATGGGGAATTAAAAATATTACAATACCAAGACCCTGATCGATGTTTTGGGAATGTTAATATGTTACTTATTCCCATGTATTTATAAATTATTTTTATAGTCTTGTCAAAAAGGTGTTCTTGTTGTGGCATATCCGGGTGTTTAAAACTATATCCAATCTGTTTATTAGTGCTAAAACAATTTTGTTATTTGACATTTCTCAATTGATTAAAAATGCGAAAATGACTACAACAGCACTAAAAAGGCGATGTGTAACATTTTTCTTTCGAATTAATGACCAACGACACTAATAACGTTTTTACATCTCACGGATTTTACTAACAAGAATCTCTACATTATATTATTTCAAATGTGTGCCTATAATATCTATAATCAAAAGTGTCTAGAATGCTAGTTTCCGTTTTGATATTAATTTGCCATAAATTGTGTTTAAAGCTATAGTAAACAGATTACCCGGAAATGCCCTGTGTTGACATTCCAACGTTCTCGACCTGTGTGTATATATTGGTTTGTCGATTACGTTATTCTAAAGTTTATTATACTGTCGGTACGCCACCCTTTATACTCAAATCTTTTTATATTTTTGTATTAGGTCTATATCAAGTAATAAATTATAAATATGTGTGTGGTTGTTTTTATTTCTGAAACCTTTTCTGTGAATACACCTTTAACTGATAGACTTTAAGTCTTTTAATAATATTATTAGGCAGTGTCTTAACAGTATGTTTCAGTTATATTTCAATTAATACGGTAGTCAGCAATATATACAAGCAAACTTGCAGATATTTAGGTTCAAGTGCATTTTGATACATAACTTACGAATACTGATTCACTGATGTTTTGCTTTGT
The DNA here is from genome assembly GCA_018245795.1 of Protelbella ruficauda. Lineage (NCBI taxonomy): Eukaryota > Metazoa > Arthropoda > Insecta > Lepidoptera > Hesperiidae > Protelbella > Protelbella ruficauda. The sequence continues at coordinate 3,930 of DWED01000121.1, read as the reverse complement.
TAGTGTTTCACTCAGATTTCATTTGTTTCTATCAACGCTAGTGAACACATGAAAACTGCTGATTTGCTGTGCGAGAACCGAGGATCAAATTAGGTAGGAAGGAACGAGGAACTGATTACAGTATTTCCCTTTAATTGCTTCTTAAGTAGATCACTTAGATGATGGTGGGAAATTTTGTTTTGATTAAACAGGAGAGCCTTAGGAGAGCCCATAAAACTAAGGAAAAGGCTACTAATACATAGCTTCAAAAATAATGGACCAAGCTGTGGCTGGAACCGTTCTGCTTAAAGTTAGGGCAATCTTTTATCTCCGATCTTAGTAAAGACATCGCTTCAAGTTAATCGATCGCCCCGTACTGTTCAATTTGCACGGCTTTTTGGATGTTTTTTTGTTTTTTTCAGTTCTTACATCTTTGATATCAAGAAAATATTGACTTTTTTGTCTTTTTGACTATTTAATCATACAGACCTAACTTCGATAATAGTAAAACTAGATTAGGAAAGCAACTAATGTTACCATATATAAAACGTGTAAAAGACATACAATTAAGTACTAGGTCTTTATTACAAATAAATAAACGAAATTGTTTGTTTTCGTAAGATTTTTTATAACATTGCCGACATAATCAAATTAAAGTAATAATCAAATTTTATTTTCTGAATTAATATTAATAAACACTTGGAAAGATATCTTAATATCTCAACCAGTACATCCCTGCCCTTAGTCTCGTGTAATCTGGCACATTTTCAGTTGCACCAATAGCGGCCATTACTGGACATTTGTCGTAGATATATTTATAACAGGTTTCTTTAACATGTTTTGTTTTTATTGCATCTACCGTACATAATCTTTCGTAAAGCGAAGTTTTACACTTATTATACAGTATCCAACGCCCAATAGCCATACATGTTTTGACAGAACTTTCACTATTCGTAAGAATTCTAGTTTTTAATTCTTGTTTTGCTCTCTGTACTTCTCCGTCTGTAATAATGGTACATAGCCTCATCCATTCGTCCTGTATTACCGCAATCATGTCGTCTATTACGAGCTTAGGGGATATAAATTGCACTCCCCAAAGACCGGTGTCTTTATAGGCTAGATTAAAGGCTTTGTATGATTCGCACAATTGGGACGTGGAAGCGCTGCGGGCGACTCGAGAACCAAGGTCCAACCCTGCTATTTGAGACTTGTCCCATCCCCCAACAATTGTTGCTGCCAGGCTCATTATAATATTGTCTGCGCTACAAAACGGAGGTGCTTCGACCGCCATGGCCAAATGTGCTACTGGAATCGAATCATCTCTATACCGAATTTCTGAACCAGTGTATCGATAAGGGTATGGTTCACAACATTTTCCACCTGATAGTTTATCTAAGGATTTGCTAGCCAATTGTAGCATTTGTTCATGCTTTATTCCACCAACACCTACTAACACAATTCTACTTGGATCTGAAGTTTTTGCACGATAAGAAAATATTGTGTCTCGGTTAAATTTGTAAAGATTGCACGTTGGTCCCATAACAGATTGAGCTAACGGAGTACCTTGGAAAGCCGCGGAATGCAAATAATCATCTAGGAAGTCTTTGCTACGTCTGTCATGTTGTTGCATTTCTAGATATACAATATTTTTTTGTAACTCGATTTCTGACAGTGAAAAAGCGTTTTTATATAAGCAGTCGGCTAATATCTCAAAGACGCATGGTACATCTTCACTCAAACATTCTGCATAATATCCAACCATTTCTCGAGTGGTATAGCATTTGAACCTAGCTCCAGTCTGGGACATTCGATCTTCAATAACAGTTTTACTTTTTGATCCAGTATCTTTAAATGCGATGTGTTCGAAGAAATGCGATATCCCATTTTCGTCTGGATTCTCATATCTTGATCCTGAATCGGAAAAAAAACCAATGCAGGCATTGTAACTTTCCCTTTCTTCTGTAGCAATATTGAAACCATTCGATAGCTTACTAAATTGGACGGTTGGTAGACTTTCAAGATAATTTGTGAAATTCACTGGAAAACATTTGTATCGTATTAACTGTTTTAAAGGGTTGTACAAGGACGATAATACTGTAATACGCCGGATCATGGTTATGCAGAAAGTTTTCTTTTTTGTAGCTCTTTTTTAAACAACTATTCAACAATTAGTGTTTGTTATGTCAATCCATCACACGTCAAATGCCAGTAACAGAAATTTTACTCGTAAATGCCATAATATGTTCATATGTTAATTAAATATACTGTACTTCTATAGTAAGTTTCCTATACTTCTTTCATAGCTTGGATACAATTGTTTATGGACGTTAGCAATTAACTGTACACCTGCCTGCTTTTTTACTACTATCTTCAGATCAAAACAAATGTAATAAACGTTCAAAAAATGTATGATGGGTTGTATATAAATTAGTATATTGAAAAAGTGTCTATGGAATAGGTTAATTTTTTCAATATACTATAATAATCGAATATATCCATATAAAACGATAAACGAGGACGTAAAAACCGATTAACGTGTACATTTATTGTTTTTTAGTATTAATCGATAGTCATATTATATAAAAGGTGTCAAATATTTGACATAAAGCAATATTAGTTCTGAAAGAATTTTTCGTGTCATTTATTGACAACTACGTTTATTAGAATATTCCGGTTGAAGATTTATTGTTACTATTTTACAACGATGTATAGATTTAGATTTACTGGATTGATGATGAGAATGGTACAGATGTACAACCGTTCGTATTCTTTATTTGATTTCGGCTCTGGTGCGCCCACTGTCCCGTGCACTAAGATTAACGTCTTGTCCAATGGAATGAGAGTGGCTACAGAGGAATCTAATTCTCCAGTAGCGTGTGTTGCTCTATTTGTGGCAGTTGGACCGGTTTACGAGCAACCTAAAAATTATGGGATTACACATTTTATTGAATATATGGCGTATAGAGGCTTTCGGACAATGGACCAAGAAAGGTTGGAGGAAAATCTCGCTGATATTGGGGCTGAAATGACAGTTAAGACTACCAGAGAATTTCAAGTATTTTCAGCTAAGTGCCCTATAGCTAATGTACCCGATATGGTTTCTATATTGTCAAAAATTGTTACCGAACTTGAATTGTCACAGGATGCAATAAAAAAAGCAAAGTCAATGCTTGAGTTGGAGTCCCTGGAAACTGATACCAATCCCAAAGTAACCGTGTCCGATTTTTTGCATGAAACTGCCTTTCAAGGCACACCATTGGGTCGACGCCTGATGGGACCTTCTAAAAACATAAAAACATTTAATAAACACGTTATAGAAAGCTACATGCAACAATTTTACTATCCTGCCAGATTTGTATTGGCTACATCGGGTGCAGTAAACCACGACAATATGGTAAGCAGTGCTGAGGCGTGTTTTGGTCATATTAAACCAAGTTCTGTTGTACATTACTGCCCGTCTCAACGGTTCACCGGATCGCAGGTAGCATATCGAGATGATTCAATGCCATTTGTACATGTCGCCATCGCAGTAGAAGCGCCTGGATATAAAAGTGCTGATTATTTAATTATGCTCTTAGCATCTTATATTATTGGTTCCTGGAGTAAAACCCAAGGCGGAACTAATAGGCATGCATCTGTATTAGCCAAAGCCGCAGCTACGTCTGATCTATGTGACAACTTTGAATCGTTCTACATTCCATATGGAGATGTGGGTCTTTGGGGTATATATATGGTAACAGAATTAATGTCAATAGAAGATATGATAGCAAATGTGCAAAATAGATGGATGCATCTTTGCAAGACAACTTTGTTAAATGACGTAGAAAGAGGTGTAAATACGATGAAGTTGGAAGTTGCAAAAAGTATTGGGGGCTCGGTAAAGTCCTGTCATGATATGGGTAGACAAATTCTTTACAAAGGTGAGAGAACAAGTTTACCAGAAATATATTG
>DWED01000120.1:0-14439 GCA_018245795.1 Protelbella ruficauda | reverse complement strand
TGCACTCTGGCAACTCCGTCCAGTTAGTGACCTCAAGATGTCATCAATATACAACAGAAATGCCTCAGAAGCACCAGCTGAATTATTCAGGTTTGTAGCTATTATTCTGATTCAATTGTTATTAATAAAGAAATTAATAATTGACCATACCCTATATGAAATGGATAATATTCAAAAATTGGTTTAGTGTCCTTAGCTGATATCTCTGTAAGTAGTATCAGCTATATATAATGGACCATTTTATTGACACTATCTATCTTATTTATATTTCAATGTTGGTCACAAGTCTTGTCTGGAGCTGCAAGAGCCCAGGAGTATACTTTATCATTTTGCTCTAATGTAGATTAGTATAGAAAGAATTTTTATGTCAACAGATTTGGAATGATAGACATTTTATTTTAAATTGTAGGAAAATGGATTTTTTTAATGTGTAGGAAAATGCTTGCTATATGTACTATTCAGTAAGAAGTTGAAGATTTTTGAAATTTTTTTTAAATACACAATTTTATTAGTAGATTTTTTATTTGTGTACTTAAAGCTTTGCGTTGTTATTGTTGTGCATCTTCAGTATTAAAATTGCTAATAACATCCTTTGAAAGTGATGATAATATGTATCAACAGCTACACAAAAAAGTATAGATTTGAGTAATTCAATAAGTACATTTGTAACGGCTAACAGTTTGCCAATATTGCAATGCAAATTTATTGAAAGATGCAAATGCCAATACATGCAAATGCTTCTGTTAATCAATGCAAGTTATATGCACTCTATAAGATATCATTACTTTAACAGCTGGTGGCGTTCCACTGTAAAGCTTGCGTGGGTTCATCAACAACGTTTTAAAATACAAGGAAACATACATCGCTAATCAATGATTACTGGTCCAATGTTGAACTTAAGACTAAACTCAGGATGCAAATTGTTTATAGCTTAAGAGGCAGTATATACTGTAAAGAAATTAAAGATCTTAGGCATGCAGTTTTTTCATTATGTTATCATTGAAGCAATTGATACTTTTATTTTAAAGACACACCTGCCTTCAAGTCAGAGTCACATAAAGTCAGTGGTGCATGCCTATGGTTTCATTCCCAATACTCCCTGATTGGAAGATCGAAATCTAAAGCACTGGCCTATCACTACTTTGCTATAAATATTTATATTATAATTTAATAACATAAAAGATAAAATTTACTAATCAGTTGCAACATATTACCAATTTAATACAGTATGGAGTATTAAGAAGAGTGGACTAATTCCAGTGTAAGTGCTGTAATTGTTATGGTGGCCTATTTTTAAATTCAGAATGCTTAATGTATTTGATATGAACAAGTGAAAAAAGGAATTTACTAACTTGTCTATATGACATTTTATATCATGTTAGTCATCACAGTAAGAGTGATTACCAATGCCTTAAATAATTCAAATAATTGTAATGATGGAGAATGTGAACTTAATAGTAATTAAATAGACAGATGTGAAATTGAAAATTAGGTGGTTTAGGAAACAAACATTGCAATAAATTGGTACAGGCTTTTTTCTGCAATTATTCAGCAGTTAAAGCATCCATTTAACAATTATGTCATGTGGTAAGATGATGTGGTTGTTTTAATTGTATAAGCTGTGCAGCATGCTTTGTGAGTGACTACGAAAGTGCAATGCAAGTAATACTATGCTTCAGCCACTGGGATCAGTAATCGGCAACAGGTGGATTTGAATTGTAAACTTCAGTGACTATTTTGTAGTGTGGCTCTACATTTTAAACAGTGGCAAATAGCGCAAATTTATTTCTATCAACCTTAGCAGTGCAAGTGTTTATCAAAGGGATTATTCATTTGTTGTTAATAGTAAAGTCTATACTATTATATATATTTTTTTGATGTATACAATGTTTCCTTATACTGTAACCTGAATGTAATGGTAACCATACCAGCCATACCAGAGCAATTACTTATCATGATCAACAAGTGTTAAAGCAAACTTTTTTGAAATACTCTGTTTCATTACAATCACCATGTCTGGTACCTAGGTATATTCGGCATACAACATTAGTATAAAGTTTTGCACTGTATGGTGGTAATGAAAATATTGGATCTTACAAATTTGTTCTGATTAATTATTTTGCCTGCGTATTCTTTATGTTATAGCGGTTTTTATTTATTTATGGCGAATCTTTACTGATTTTAATGTTTTTTTTTTCAGTTTATTGTTATTTTTATTTCTTTTGTTTTATCTTGTATACTATTGTTATGTACATATTAATTTTTTAATTAGTTCTTGTGAAAGAATAATATCAATACATTTTAATATATATGCCTTAATGCATAGACTCAAATCAATATGGATATAAGCTCTGCATGTTAAATCTGTAGTCATCCCAATTAGTTATCAATGTAACATGCAACAGTTTAGTAGACAGTACTCCTTAGCATTTCTCCAGTAAACATTGCAGCGTTTTGTTTGGAATGTTACTAGGAATTAAGAATGCATTATACCAGTTAATCTAAGAGCTCACTGTTTGTAAGTATTTGACTCCTTTTTGTTGAATGTTTATAATACACATGGGTATAATTATCTAAATTATGAAACACCCAGAAATTGGTCTGTATGAATAAAAACATATTTTCTGTAATATTGTTCAAACTACTCACTGGACTTTACATAAAATTTCAGAAAAGATCTCATCAGTGCTATGAAACTTCCTGACTCTGAACCCTTAACGTCAAGTGAGTACTGGGTCATCACTGATACATGGAAGCAAGATTGGGAACGGGGTGTACAGGTTCCTGTTAACCCTGATTCGCTCCCTGCACCCAAAGTAAAAATCATAGATAATCCATATCCACCAAATTTTCAACGGTTTAAATTGTAAGTGTAATTATACCAATTTTATCATCATACAAATAAATCACTTGAGTAAAGTTTAAATGCCATATTTTATGTTTGTTGCAGACCCAAGGATAAATACATTCACCTATTACGTGATGCTAATTACCTTCCTGACAAACATTTGCTCAGCAGCACTCCAGCTTTAGCTGAGGCTGCATGCAACTATGACTTAGATGCTACAGATACTTCATGGCTGAAACTCTTAAATGCTGAACGTGCAAGAGCTGGAGTGCCTTCTGTTACTGAAGATCAGTTGGAGAAGGTCATTGAAGAACTAGAGGTTGGTATTTAAATTTTTAGTATAAAATTTTTTAGGGTACCAAACTTGTGAATTTTATAACATAACATCACATTTGTATTTACCTGAACGGGTGGGCAGAGGAGAGTAGTACTATGACATTTCACTTGTTATGTAATAAATCCCATGGAATAGTAACCTAGTGTATGTCTGTACACAGGCACAAACCCAAACTCTGACCTACTGCTAGAAATGTTAAGTTAGTAACACCCAAAAAATGCTCGGTCCAGAGATGGACACTAGGATCTCTAAACTAATTTTGACAGATTAGTCACAGTTGCAACGTCTAAGCCAATGAGGTAGCCGAAGCAGACAGTAAATTATTAGCAAGTAAATATTCAGTAACTTATTGTAGAATTAAATGTTTGAACTTACACACAAACTTTCATATCCTATTTACTCCTTTGAGGGTTGATCCCGCACAATAGAGTGAACATTTTAAATGAACCAGAAGTGTATCATATAAATGTTTATATTTTTCACTTTGAAATGATCAAGGTTTCAAACAAACTTTCATCCCCTAGCTTATTCTCTTAGCGATGAGTATTTCAAAAGTCCCTTTGTAGTGCTCACTTACATCGTATAAAAACACTTTTAAAAAAGTTTCGTTCAGTTTAATCTACAGTTAACTTTTTCTTTCATATTACTTACATATCAATTTATGATCAAAAAGTATGCAGCACAAAATATTTCTTAAAACATAAAAAAAAATCAAAGATCACGTTTTGTCATATTAGTAATATAAAAATATATAGGTTACCTACTTATTTAAAATTTTCAATCTAAATAACACGTTTAATAGTTTGTTGTTATAAAAACTGTGTTATTGTAAAAAATAATATTTAGGGACTGTTTAAAAAGAGCTATTGGATTCCTAAGTCTGTGCTATAGTATCCAAGACTTGAATGAATATATGCACATTTCTAAACACGTAGTTATGCAGATAATGTTGTACGTAGACAATTAATGTACATCCCATAAATATTTGTTTTGTGTGGGAATGTAATCCAAAAATCACAGTACGACTTCACCTTTACCTTCACCTTCACTTCAACTTAAAGTTACTAAGCATGAGACCTAATGGCCATTATAAAATAAATATTATTGATAGATAAATACTTTGGGGCATGTTCACACACAGCTATGTTATATTTGATCTAAGCACAACCTATGCTGTGGTAACCAGATAGAGGGTAAACCACATATATTAATATAAAAATATACTGTTACAGATATTTCTTTATTACATGTTGCTACAAAATAAATACTTGTGCCCATTACTCAAATACTTGTTCTGTGTAGTAATCAAATACACAACAAGAGTTTCACAGTCAAGTTCACCAACCTCTGCATCAAATAACCCAGTCAAGAAAGCAAACTAGTGTTAATATGAAATAAGTAATTTGCTTTTTTATTCTTTATTACAAGCAACATACAGCGACATCTGAATTAAATTTTTACTACTCTCTAAATTACAATTTTTAATGGAATATTGATTCTGCAACATGTAATTTCTTACACCGTTTGGAAATGACCATTTATTAAACAAAATCATCAGATAATTAATGTACCCTTAAAAAGTATGTCCATTGGCATACTGTTTAAAAACCAACATTGTTAGAACACAATATATGTTCTTAAATCGAACCATTCAATGTACTATAAGTAGAGTAATTTAACAATTTGAAACAACGGTTGTCAGTTTAAATCAACTCCATACTGTTAGCTCCCCTCATATTTGCATTTAAGTATCCAGTAGATAACCATGTGCTTGTCTCATGATTGCAATTCATATAACAAGCATGAATATTATTATTAAGGATTAGTGTGTATAAGAAGGTAACATGTGTTAAAAATGTAGTTATTTCCCTTACATTACTTCAAATATATCAGTTATCTTCTTTCTAGGACCTAATCAAAAGAGTGGGTCATGTTGACAAATTGTAATCAATAAAATTATGTAAGTCAGTACATGGTAACAAAACAATATTAACATAGTTCTATGTTAGAACCCTGAAAAGTTGGTTATATTTGTATGAAAAGAAAAATTGTAACATAGAACCATAATTACACTTTCCCTGACTAGTACTCGTAAATTGTATGGAATTTTTTTATATCTATAAATTTTTGGTTCAATTTTTTTTGTTCATAGAATGATATTGCTTCACATCAGTTAATATAAACAATTACTAATAATGTGATAGAAATTTGACAGTAACAGTAGTTATTTTGTTTTAAAATTGAACAAAATATGAACAGTCAGTCATAGAATAGATGTAAATGTAAAAAAGTGACTCTTTAAACAATGAAACTAAATACACACACATATTTTATACCTAATATTGAAACTGATTTTTAAAATGGTTATTTCAATTCTCTGCCCTTAGTCTGTTTTTAAATTTTTCATCTGATAATATATATCTTAAGCGGATTATGTTCAAGATTTTTCAGGTGCACATTGTACCAAATATTATCTTAAATTAAGGCATTTTTGGAATATTAGCATTATTTATTAAAACCTACACATTCATGTATGGTATTATCACGCCTCTGTAAGTTTATGCTTGGAATGTTACATGTTTTTCACAACAGCAATATATAGTGGTTTAAAGAAATTATTGGTACTCGTTTCTACTAACTCATGCCTATAGTTCTATATGCCTATAGTATGACTGTTCTATACAGAAGATAGATAGTAGGAAATTCTAAGCACTTAACCATTATCTCACGGATTCCTGTCCTCATTGGTCGAGTGGTTACAAGCGCTACTACTGATTGAGAGATCCTGAGTTTGATTCTCAGGTACTATTGGGTTTTTTTAATTCAAAAGTCTTTGTAAGTGGTTCAGGATCTGGATTTGTACCTGTGTCCTCATCATCTATCATGGGTTAACATGGGAATATATTACACTCCTCGGCCTACCTCTTCCAGGATTACAGGCGAAATATTACGTTTCTCAATGACAATATTTGCAAAATTTCATATCTAGTTTATGTTATACTGACCGAGAATACATCTTCTATGCCCTTTTAAGTAAATGTAGTTACATAATTAGTTTGAGCAATTGTTATTCATTCATACATACATTGATTACACCATATGTATTTTTGTTTTATCTTTTTAAATTGATGTTTAAGTTTTATGTTGATATGTGTATAATATCATTATGCCAGGTTCATATGGCATAAGCAGACAAAACCAGGTGCCAGGTATCTCTATCCTTACAGGGCTAAGGTGCTTCTATATTAATCACTTTCTTCATATACACAAACTGGTTTGGGAGATTTCTGACTCCTCGATCAGTCAATATCTGATCCATTTCATCAAGATAATTGAGTCTTTGTCTCTCTTAGTACTTGTATACATCAATATTCACATTGTATATCTATTTTATCATTCATTTTACATGTTTCAGCCATCAGAGCATTTCCTTTCTCATTTAACACTCAACACTTTTTCGCACAAAAAAAAATAATAATAAAAATAATTTTGTGCAAAATAAACAGTGAAACATAGTCCATTTTATTTATTTACCTAAAGATTAAATGCACTGTAGGAAAACATTAGTGAAAGTTATATAACATCACACCTCTATATCCCAGAAGGGTTGGACAGAGGCATGTAGTATTCCCACTTTTCATTAATTTATAGATCCATTTATATCACCATTTCACACATTTATAGTATTTATAGGTCCCATATAATAGGGGGTGACCTATTAATGTACACAGGATTCAAATTCAGACTGTGCCACAACAAGGAATTTCATGGTACAAAAATCCAATAATACTTTGCCTGACTCCTCATTCTAAACCATAGCTTCTTGCTCAGCAGTTGCACTTACAACCACTAGATCAATGAGATATTCATAAGGGAAAAGGGGCATTTCCACTGAGAGGAGTAAAATCTACATAAACTGTCACTCCCAATATATTGTATCAATCAAACTTATTTCAAGTAACGTTTTCTATTTGTTATCCTTTCTAGAAAACTGTTTTTATTGAAAGTGAAAATTTAATTTAGCTATGTTAAAAAAATGTGCAGTACACATGGTGTTTAATTAATTTTTTTTATTATTAATTCAGGTTCGAACTTGGGACAAAATTCAAGCTATTATGAAATCTGAAGAAGGTTTAGGAATTGAATATGATGAAAATGTCATTTGTGATGTGTGCCGATCACCAGATTCTGAGGATGGTAATGAGATGGTGTTCTGTGACTCTTGTAATATTTGTGTGCATCAAGCTTGTTACGGCATCACCATAATTCCGGATGGTAAATAACCTCATAATGACTTTTTATATCAATACAGTGAATGCATAACATGTTGATCTTATTTCATTGCTTTATTATCGTTTCAGGCCAGTGGCTGTGCCGACCTTGTGGTGTTGGAGTGAAGCCTATTTGTGCTCTCTGTCCTAATTTAGGCGGAGCAATGAAGTGTACACCATCAGGTCACAAGTGGGCGCATGTAAGCTGCGTTCTTTGGATACCCGAAGTGTCTATTGGTTGTGCTGAAAAAATGGAACCTATAACAAAAATAACTTCTATTCCGGCTTCTCGCTGGTCATTAGTATGTGTTTTGTGTCGGGAGCGCAAGGGAGCATGTATTCAATGTTCGGTTAAGACTTGTAAAACGGCTTACCACGTCACGTGTGCATTCAAGCACGGCTTAGAAATGCGCGCAATAATTGAAGATGAAAATGCTGATGATGGTGTTAAATTGAGATCATATTGTCAAAAACATAGTGTGAATTCTAAGAAAGAGAAGTGTCCAGGCTCCGGTTCGGAGGAAGAAGAAATAAAGAGGAAACGTCGCAAAGATATGACATCAGAAGAAAAGACCCAGGCTAGGGCTGCGAGACTACAGGAAATTGAACGTGAATTTGATCGACACGTTAGTGTAAAAGATATAAGTTCTCATCTCCTTGATATTGACCAAGATGCCATAAATTATATCTATAATTACTGGAAGTTAAAAAGGCGTGCGGGGCATAATCGTCCTCTGCTTCCGCCCAAATCAGATGATAATGAACTTTTAACACACAGGCAAGAGCAAGCTGATCTTGATAAAATGAAAATGTTTGTACAGCTAAGACAAGATCTAGAAAGAGTCCGTAACTTGTGTTACATGGTAAGCAGACGTGAGAAACTTTCACGCTCATTCTTTCGCATGAGGGAACAAACATTCCACAAGCAAGTAGCTGTGTTGTCATCAGAACAGTCCATGGCCGGGCCAGATTTACAGGCCATTGTAGAAGCTAACCATGGACCTTCTATTTATGATAGGTTGTATTCCCACCCGAATGCTCCAGATCATAAAAATGGTTTTGAAGCTCTTCTTGCACGTATTGCCCCGCAGGTTTCAAGCGATGATAAAAAACCCACAAGAGACAGAAATGGTCTTGTTAAAGGTCAAAAGTCATCAAATCCTTATAAAAAACTTTTCAATGGTTCGCGTCGAAGTGGAAGTATGTACAGTGGGCTTTCAAGCGAAGAAAGTGCGCCAGAAATAAGTCGAGCTTCAAAATATCGAAGCAGAGCAATTGGTTCCAGTACTGATGAAGAGTTACATAAAAATATTGCAGCACCCAAGAAGAAGGTGTCTCCCAAGTCAAAGGCTAGAAAATCACCCAAAAAACCGGAAAGAAAGAAAAAGAAAGTACCTCAATCGAAAGCTATAGTTGAAAGCAGCAGTGAGGACGAAACTATTACTTCCAAAATGAAAAAAGACAATTCGTGTAGCAAAACTTTACGACAAATGGAAAAGGAAATGGATGCTGGAAAGACAGGTCAGTCAGGTACAGACACTGATGATTTAATGCCAATGAGAACAACAAGGAACAACAAATTTCCTGTTGACATATATTCAGACAGCAGTGATGAAACATCTGCTAAGGAAGATTATAAACCACAGAAACATGATAAAGTGAAAACTGAGAAGTCTAAGTCTGAGAGAGGCCGACCTGGGCAATCTCCAAAGGATACTGATTCCCAGCAATCACTTCTTAGAACCAAGGCTGCTTTGAAAGAATTTATTCCCTCTCATAATGATAAGAAAACATCTGTCACTGAAGAAAAGCCCCCACCAAAGAAGAGGGGTCGTAAACCATCAAATAAAGAGAAGAAACCGCCAATCAAATCGCATATTTCAGAAGATGAAGCCAAACCTAAGACAGATATTAAATTTCTTAAACAGAAAGACAACCCATCTGATTTGATTGTGCCTCAACGTCAAGCTGCCAAAAAGGCTTCTGAAAATATGAGATCTACTACAGTAGCTAAGAAAGAAGAGCCCGGAATCGAGAAACAAGTCAGTGGCGATGACTGTAAAACTAAACCTAAACTGAAATCGAAAGGTAAAGAAACTAAAGACATTCCTGCTAAAGTAGGCCGGAAAAAATCAACTAAGGACCAAGAAAAAGAACCTATTGCATATGTGCCTCAAAGGCAGGCAGCTAAAAAAGCAGCAGCCCACATAAAGAGTGGACTAGGTACCAAAGCACCGATTCCTGAAAATTCAGATGCCGATAAACGCAAAGATAGCGAGAAATCTGACACAAAAGTGTCACCCAAGAAGGACGATACAAAACGCCCTAAGACTCCAACTGAAACTTCTAGTTCGTCTTCTAATACTAGCAGTAGTAGTTACACAACATCTTCAAGTTCTGATGATGATGAACCTGAAAAACCTGGAATGAAGCCAACTGCTAAAGCACGTGAAATTAAACCAGCTATACGACAACCTTCCATGTTTTCGCCTCCGGGATCAAGACCGACAGTGGACTTGCCCTTTCTTGACAAGGTGTCAAGACCATTGTCTTCAACAAGTGCCTCCAGTGATTCTGAAAGCTCTAGTAGATCGAAATGCTCCGGATCCGAAAGTCCAACTCCCAAACGCCCCCGTAGAAGGCGAAAAGGTAAAAGTATCTCAACCGATGTGTCCCCACGCAAGGCCCCTGACAAGAAGCTTAAAACTTCCGAACGGGAGCCCGAGTGCAGGGTATTATCACCGACTACTGAAAGAGAGGAATCAATCCGATCCAGTGTTCCGCGTGCTGCCACGCGTGCTCGGACCAGAAGCACTACTACAAGCGGAAATATGCCTAATAAGCCTGATGCCCGACCGAGAAAACCATCTAAAGACGACGTCAGTAATGCCTCTGCATCAAGTAAAACTGTCAAAGAGAGTAGCCAGTCCAGTAAACTTCCAACTCCGAAGCGGAAAGCGGACGAGGAGATAAAAAAAGATATCAAAGATGTTACTACAACAGTTGATGTTTTTAAGAATGATAACAAAACCAAAAACTTTAAAGGGAAGTCACAAAATAATACCATAGAAGAAAAAGAAAAATACAAGACATTAGAAGTTGAAAGTCAAGCTGATTCAAAAATAAGCCTGCGAAAAAGTACAGAAACTAAACAAAAACCATTACCTACCAGAAAAATGAGCGTAAGGGAAATTCCATGGAAAAATACCCTCCCTACAATTAAAGAACAAGCAGAACCCATAGCCAAAGCCAGACGATTAAGTAAATATGAGAGCTCGGTTGTGGACCATCACAATGTAGCTCCTGTGAATAAAATAGACACACCACTGGAGTGTTCAGCACAAAAACCATCTATGAACTTATTTGATAACAAACACTCTTGTACTATTACTGATGACTTTGCAAATAATGATAAAAACTGGTTGCAAAAGGCTCCAAGCCCTAAAATTCTGCCTCCAGCACTAGAAACTCCCGGGGGAAACGAAAAATACATGACCGAAGACAAGTCAATGGATTTAGACTCCGCTGATAAGAACAGCATTAAGATGATAGCAAAAATTCAAGCAAACCTCAATGAAAATACAATGATAAAATCACCAAAGACTCCAATGGACGCTAGAACAAACACCATGGACCACATTGATGTTGAAAACCCTACAGTTAGAAAACGTAGTTGTTCTATTCTGGACATCGACAAGAAATTTTTAAATCAAGATACAAATTTGGTGCAAGGAGTAGAAATATCAAAGAGTGCTAAAATTCCTTCTGCTGTTAACCAATTTCCTAATCGTGCAATGTTTTCACCACAGTCGAAAGATAATGAATTCTTCGCATTTGATATGATGGCAGTTGATGAAGGTTTCAATAATGATGACATGATAAAACCTTTTACTTCATATCCAGAATTCTTTTTCAAAGAAGATTCTAAAGATCAAGGTGTTCAAGAAACTTTAAATTTGGTTGATAGACTTAGAATGCAACTGAGCTCTAAAAAGCCACCTTCAGTTAATTCTCAAGATGACATAGATGTTGGTGTAGATAGAGATGAAAAAGAGTTGCAGCATGAAAATACAGGCATACTGAATTTGGGTATTACTAAACGTGATGCTTTGATTAAAAAGAAAGGTTTACCACATACAGAGGTTCACGATAGAACATCTTGTAATGAAGAAGCAGATAACCTTATTATTGAATCGGAGTCATCTTCGTCAACTTCTAGAGACACCATAAGTAAGGCCATTAAACCGATTTCTATGGAAACTAACGAAAAATGGTCAGATGTACCTTTACATCAAAATGAGCCTTGCATGGAGCATTTAGACGAATCTAAATATGATACAGTGGGCTCTAACAGCGAGGATGGAAAAGAGCCAAATACCCAACAATCAGATGTACAGTCAGTATCGGAAATTGGAGATACTATATCATTATCTAAACAAAGCGATGATTCGCAGTCGTTATCTGTAATAGACCATTCCGTACATAGTAATGATGTAGAATTAACACATGATAATCAAAATTATGAAAATAATAATTCCGTAATACATTCTGACTGTGCGACTATATCTTCTCCATACATGAGCCAGGACTCGAAATGGAGAGAAAGTAAGATAACAACACGAAGGTCATCAAGCTCTAGCACAACTTCAGAGGCATCCTTGTGTTCACAAAAACCAACTATAAAAACTCATATAACCAGTGGCGATTTACACCAAGTCAGTGTGATTCCTGAAATAGATCCATATCCACCGTTGCCACCATACCCTTGTCGGGTCGAACCACAACTACCCCCATTGCCTTCATTTACGAGTTATCCGTCAGAACCGTCACCATTTTTAGGTGCAATAGGATCTTTACCGATATTTGCAACAAGTGCTTGTGCTTCGTCACAATTGCAATTGCCTTCACCTGCACCTGGTTTGTATGCTCCTGGTCTTACATTCCATGGAGCACCGCTAATGCAGCCATTGCCTAAACCGGCATTTACAACGCTTTGTGCGGCAGCGTTTACCTCATCTTCTCAAAATATAGCGCTGACTACTGCAATGATAGCCCCGCCGACTCCGAAACCGCTTGATTCTCCTCGGGATGATAATGATGCATCAGGGAGCGACAAAACATCTATACATGTTGTTTCTAGTCCGAGCATTAGTGTCGACTCATATAATGAAGCTAGTAACACAAGGGCTCCTACAAAACTATCTAACGACAGTGACGAGACAAATCTAAGTACGAATACTCAAGAACCGAAATCTCCATCAAAATCAAAGTCTATGACTAAATTCCCAGGAAAATCTCCCGGAAAAAGTCCAGACATATCTCCCAAACAAAGTGATTCAAGTAAGAGTAGTAAACGTTCTAGTAATAGAAGTAGTCGAAGCCATCGCGGACGCGGTAGATCTAAAAGCCGTGGACATGGATTTTCCTCTTCTGATTTTTCGGGCAATTCTATTCAAAGTAAACTCGTTGGAACCGTGTACGATTTCAATGAAGAAATAGCTAATGATGGAGTTGATATAAAAGCATTGAGACGTCGTTCAATTGATGGGAGAGAGGATAGAAGATCAGAGCATTCGTATAAAGACTCTTCACAGTCTCCTAGTCTGGCAAGTCCAAAACAGTCAAAGCCAAGACCTACGAACGAAACCAAGGAAATAAAACCTTCCACGCCAGACGCTTCTGAACACTCTCAATCTCCAACAAACACTAGCACTATGGACAATGCCACTCCTTTTTCAGATGTGAGACCTGTTTTACCCGGTCCTGTCGATATGCGGACATATTCTTTCGAAAATCCTGCTCCGACTCCTGGAGATGCCATACACAGCCATCTTTTAGCGTTTGCCAGTGGTACAGCCGATCAACATTTGGTTGATATAGACGAAGAAGTAGAAAAGCAGCTACACACTGAATTAATGGGTAGCAAACCTGGGTCTGGTTCTCCACAAAACACATTGGCTTCCGAAGCAAATCAACCAGTGAAAGAGTCTTTTATTCCCCAACTGCCTAAGGTCTCACTTTCAGATTCAAGAAATCAGTTGAAAGTCAAAATTAAGGGTCCATTTTTGGATGCCAATTATTCAGCTAGTTCAGCTCAGCCTGTGATTCCTCAGCCACCTCCTCCTGCACATGATTCTAATACAAACATGTTTAGCGCATCCAGTAGCGCTTCGTCATCTATGATGACAGGATCTACTAATTTACGACGCATGCGTAAGAAGGAGTTGTTGCGTCAATATTGGACACAAGACATGAATATGGATGATCCAACAAATACATCAACAATAGGAATACAACCTCCTCCAGCCGCGCCTCAGCCGTTAGCGAGAGCCGTAATAACAATTCCGAAAGCTGTAGCTTCGATGACGAGTATACCTACGAGAGAGGATTACAAAATATCAGACACACCTGTTGAAAAGAAAAAACGAAAAACCACTAGTGGTGTTTCTAGAGAACTTAGACATTTAGTGGTTAGTATGAATGACGATGTTGATACGTCAGATGATATGAAACTATCAACTTTAGCTGGAACTTCTAGCCAAGTGCACAAAAGGCGAAGTCGGATATCTACTAAGCCGAACAGATCAAATGCCACATCTCCCGTTGCTCCAAAACTTAAAATAAAGATAAGTTCCAATGTTGTTCAGCAAGTGAATGAAGAGCCTCCGGGTTTCCAATTCCGACCTCCTAAAAAACGTTTAGCTAGTATTCCTAAGCCTAGCTTTGAAGATTTACGTCGCGAGAGTATGAAATATCGACGTAAAGTAATGGCCGACTTCGAAGAGGACGAGAAAACTAAATACAAGGCCAATAAAAGCGAAAAGCGGAAAAAGAAGAAAGAGAAAAAGTCGGAGAAAGAAAAGCTCCGAGTAGTGAACAGTGAAAATGATAATGCTACTAAATTGATTATTAAAATAAAGCGAACAAAGGAGGAGGAGCGCAGCGACAGAGCCGGGGGAGCCGTCGCTGCGGCCGCTGCGGCG
>DWED01000119.1:0-14501 GCA_018245795.1 Protelbella ruficauda | reverse complement strand
TGAATCATATTAAGGAATCTTATATATATATATATATATATACATATATTTGTCAACCATAATGAGTAATATGTGCTAGTTGAATTTTATAACGATTATAATTTATTTAGTTTTCAGTAGAGTAAGTACAAGTCACACTTGATTTCAATGAATAATAAAATTTATGAGCTAACCGCACGTATTGTTGAACAAATATAAATTATATATGAATTGTAATATGAAACACGCGGTTATTACGAAAATACGGACCGAAAGCAAATAATAAAGACAAAAAAAACAAAAAAATAATGTACAAATATTAAAAAAAATATCAACTTCTAATACAAACGGTTCTCGGTTTGACGCTAATGGAGTTTTAAACTAAGCGACCAAACTTTAAAAACGTCGCACTGCTGGCGAGAGGTAGGTAGGAAATATAATTACTGAGCGTCGCAAAACAATTAAATATTGCCGGCGAGAGCTTTCGGACGTTTTTATTAATTCTATTCAAAAAATTGTGAATCAGTCGCAACGTTACATACCTGTTGTGTTTTCCATCTAAAATTGTAATGATTTCGTTATAATATTAAATATAGATTAGTATTACTGTTGAACGAATTTAATTTATGTGATAAATAGAACTTAAAATGTGTTGCGCTGTTTGAGTTCCTTTGTAATTTTTTATTCGTTATACACTTACTTTGCAGTGTTAAACTGTTAAATGTGACAATTAATACATTTAAAAAAATGCCGACATGAAATGAATATGTTTTAAATAAAAAAAAAAATATTGATCAATATGTAAATAAAATGAAAAACATTTAGACACTAAGAGAAGAGGAGATAGACAATAAACTTCCTATCGTAATAACCATAAATCGGTACGTAGAGTTACACAGTTCTTTCGAGTCGATATTAAATTAAAAGCGAATTAGGTAACATTGCAAAATGACCAATCGTGCGACGTTATTCCGATTGTCCTTAGTTATGAAGAAAATTACACTGAAATTGCCGGTACATTTTCTTAATGAAAAATTGGTGATATATCTTTTAATAATAACATTCTTGAAAAAGTACAAGATTAGGATATGGTAACGTTTACAAAGTACGCGTTAAATAAGGGAATTATGGCACTTTCATAAAATTAACACCTAATTAATTATGGAATATAATATGTAGTACGACGAAGTGGAATAGCCTTTGAAAATAATTTTAATGTGTTACTCGTTGTTGGCAGAGAACACCTTTAAGTAATAGACGAAAGTTATTTAATAAAGCCAGATTTAGACTAGCGCATAGATCGGCTGCCTTTCTATTCCTTGTAATCTTTCAGCTGTTAAATACATTTTACAGCAACGAAGGAAAACTGTCTTACCATTAATCTTATATATTCATTATACGAAAAAGAATTGAATATAACAGGAAATGTGATAAGTAAATATAAGTAAAGCTCTGAAGCCTCATACGACGGGTGTAACATTATATGCAAAGAAATTTTTCACAGTTTTTCGGCTAAAATTCTGCAATAAGTTATAACTAAAAGCGAATCTTTTAATCAAAATAAATAATAAATGTTGGTAGGAAAATATTAATTTCATGCGCTAAGAACAAAAAGCTGCCAGTGAAAGATTCCACGAAATTATGTTACACTTTTTTTCCTTCGTAATATTAGGATTATTATAAAATTTTTTCGTATGTTTATTTTCACACGCTACGCCGGTTCTTTTGGAAATACTCATATATTTTTTCATTCTTATATTTAAGAGAATTACGATTATTTAACATATATTAGATTTTCACATACACGTGACAGAAACTCCGTAAACACTTATTATATTGAAAATGTCTTATTTTTTATAGGCGCTTCTTTTATCATAACTTCAGATTAATTGGCAATGTTTAAATAAGGAAAAAAAGATAACATCACGCTTGTAATCTCTGAAGGGGTAGGCAGAGGAGTGTATTTAACTCCCACGTTTCACCAGTTACGTTTACGTCCTATGGAATAGATGGTGAGCCTATTGCTATGGCACCGGGCAAAAATTCAGGCTCCGAGTCACTACTAGAAATCCTAAATTAGAAAAATCCAATAGCACCCGACCTGGGATTTGAACCCAGGACCTCCCGATCGGCAGTCGCGCTTGCAACCACTCGACCAACGAGGCAGTCAATTATACTTTGAGAATAATAAAATCGCTATATTCTCTAAAAAAAGCAATTTAAATGCACTCTAATTATCTGAATTCTCTCCCGGAGTAATTGCGGTGCAAGTAATAGATGTTCAAATAGTATTTGATTGGAGCGAGTGCTGGTCAGATCCAATAGGTTGTACCGTCCTCGAAATTTATAGCAGTTTATAGTCATTAAGGTAACTTCAATAGTTTATCTTAATGACTGCTTCTAGCTCAGCTGTCCGATCTATTCATATATAAAGCAAAGTAGAAATAAATCTGTAGAAATTGCCTTCGGAAACTTTACCTAAATAATGTCAAGAATTACGGTGTAACGAAGAGACGGTTTAATTCATGTAACGGTCAGATAACATTTCATATTTATTCCTTTTCTGTACCCTGAAGGATTTTCATATGGTTGTTTTGAGTTTATGATTATGACTATTATATATATTTTATCATCAGACCTGATCTCTTACGGGGTAGATAGGGAGCACCAGGTACCAAATATCTTTATGTTTACAGACCTGATTAAGCCAATAGGTGACCTGATTGTTTTTAAATTACTGCATATTTAATGTTATATTACCTGGACAATCTATTGGCTTCCTGTTCCACTTTGGTAGGCTGTCCACGAATAATGGCGGGAACGAGAGTGAAACCAGGTGGCGGCTGGTACTCGCTGGGTGGCCGTTGTATCTCATTAAGCTTGATGCCTGGCTTATTACGTCTCAGATTTTTGTGTACCTCTTGATTTTTTTCGTGAACCTGGAATATGAGTAACAGCATTGTAAACACTAATTTAAGAATAATACAAATACTTTTTTTTTTTAATTAGCATTTATTCTTTTCTAATTTAAATTCATTATTGTAATATTTTTTTAGTAGAAAGCAATGTTAATTGAAAATGCAGGTTTCACGTTCATAAATATTAGACTAAAATTTACTGAACACTTTTGTTATTAACTCACAGAATTTTTAAGAATACACGCAACGAAACTGGGATAAGCAAGTTGCAATTTTTTGTGTGCAACATTATGTATAATTTAAACATGCACATGTAAGGTTAGTGTCTCTGCTTGGGTGTGGCAACACAGACAATTATAGCCTTTTGTTAAGTCGTCTTGAGTTCGCATGGGACTAAAATCCCATCTGATAGTAAATAAGACTAAGAATTAAGACAAGAGGATGCTGAGCGCCGTCACAAACATATTGAAATATAAAAATAGACTTTGGCTATTGAAATTTGCTAAAGTTATATTTTAAATACGTTCAAAATCTGCTCTGCTCTCGGCAATCCTCAAAAGCCGGATTATTTAATAGGATCCGGAAGTCATGTTTACCTGCTCCGCGAACGTCTGAAGCTGTGCGGCGCGCTCCTGAACAGAGTAGCGCTGCATGAGCTCGGGCGTCGGCGGGGGCGAGTGCGCGGGTGGCGGGGGGGCTCGGCCCTTCGCCCACTTGCGCCGCGCCGTGTAGCCACGGTAATCTGGAGACAGAACCCGTGAAATGTAAAGGTTCTTTTACACAATCCGCCATCATAGCTTCTATAATCGGTGCAATGAGATCACATGGACTGGTTACATATTTTTTCTCTTGTACCATTACGAATATGTCTTAATCTTTATATTTTGCATTTCATATTACTGGAAAGTTTCGATAAATTTTTATAACCTTCAATTTCCAGTCCATTTCCATTCAACTACCGTGCGATCATTGTACCTATTCGGTTCAAAAACAACTGCAAAGCAATTGAATGTGTTTGCTATTCTCCAAACAGTGAAGACTCGCAAATGACTGGCGATGTTGAGGGTAAGTGTCTACATGTCAATACCCTTTAATGGGTGCCCGAAAAACTGGCAACTCACTTATCGCCAGCCATTATAGACCATGATGGGCGATTATAGACAATTACGCCCTCTTCATAGCGGAACTAGCCGCTAATCGCCAATCATGTCCAATCACGTGTAGAACACGAAAAAAATTCAATTAATGAATAATTCATACACTCAAAGACTACGTGTATAATTGGCTTATGTGATGAAATAGTAATTCAGGCACACAGCCGATTAAAACCATTAGCATAGTTAATCTCATTTTTATTCAAAATTTTATAATGCTGTCATAAATATTGCAATGTTATATATATGATATTATTAATATCTTCCTCTAATATATATCGGAGATGTATATCTGAGATACATACCTGAGATATAGATATATTCGTTCTAGTTAAATAAATAAGTAATTTTTAAACAATTGGTCGACATTATCTTACCACTACAGTCTTCTATTCGTATTAGTGTTTTTGTGGTGGTTTATTTTTCGACCCTTTTACCGTTCCACTGTTGGACACAGGTCTCCTCTCAGAATCGCCATGGTCGGCCACGCTGGCCAAGTGCGGGTTGGAAGACTTTACACGGCTTAAAAAACCTTTTTTTAACTCTAAGGTGTGCAAGTTTCCTAACGGTGTTTCCTTTTGTTTAGTCAATTATTGCAATGAAACATCATTGTCAGAAAGTTGAAAATCAAAATAATTTGTACGCTCGTTAAAGTAAATCATGATTAAGACCTGTGCCGTTCAAATATAATAGGTACAATTAGATTCTGACATTAGAACTTTAGTATCGTTCAAACTTAAAATTTAAACGAATTATGGTCGAATGTCGACCACTGGGAGCTCCCAAATATATATAAATACATGTATGTATTTAGAATACAAACAATACATATATACACTGCGAAAATATTTCATGTGTTGCATAAAGCAATCAATTTGTCGAGTATATTTGAACGTTGAATACATTAACGTCATTGAACGAGGAGATTAATTGTAATTGGAGAATGTCTCAATAATACGGTTGGTCGCATTTTTGAATTAATAGAAAAAATTTTAACTCTTGGACAATGTTAAGCAAGACTTGCGTATGGTTAAAACTCACATATATGTAGGTTTTTGGGTGATACTCCAAAGACCCAGGAGGTATTTTCTAATTCATGGTACTATTAGTATATAAACGTATCTTTTATAAGCTAGTCTAGATTATAGTATGAAGGCGCGCCTGTCATTTCATTTAAAATTACATTTGCATTTTTATACTACGTTCTCCTGCTGCAAAAGGGCATATAACAGAGAACCAGCTGAGAATGAATTACAAATAGTTTGACTGGAATCATTGTTATTATTTATCAGCCAGCACGATCGTGAACCAACTAAAAGATGTAGAGCGGTACATCAGTGGACTTTGCCCGCATAATACTGAGACAATACAAGTGAAAAATGGTACAAAAGGAAAGTCGAATAGAACCGTACCGTGAATCAATAGAATAAATTAAATTGAGCCCGAGTTTATGTACGAGTATATAGCATTCGCACTGCGAGGTTGTAGCGTGACTAACCATAATCACGGTTCATTAAACTTTTAGAAATATCACTAAGTGAATGTAATTGGACTTCCCGTTTCATTTATACCAACTTTTACGACTCTATTATATGTACAATAGACAATAGAAAATATATCGTTTCTAAATAAAAGCTAAACCGCGAAGTAGTACTGAAATAAATGTAAAACAGATTTATTTTCATCATCATCAACATTTTTATCCTTCTACTGTTGGACACAAGTATTCTATTAGAATGAGAGGGTTATAACTGGTCACGCTGGCCAAGTGAGGGTTGGTAGAAATTTATGCAAGATATCAATTACATTTATTTGCTTTTTTATTATACATTATAAGAAATGTAACATTCATCATATTGAATTTTTTGGAGGTACATTTAATTATCACTGGCGACGTTGGTTCAGTGGCCCACTTCAGCAAGGGGTGTCCGGTCGGCCCGGGGCAAATATTTGTATGATAACCATAAATATTATTTTTTTGTCTATGCAAAAAATTATCAATCATCACTGGTTATACTGAAATACAATGTTTATAGGCTGTCTGAGTATTATAGTACAATTTCGACCTAGTCTAATTAGACAGCTGTGTATAAAGATGTCACGAAATATTTATTTATTATTTCAGTGCCAAATTAATTTTTCGGTAGCTGATCAGAAACATAACTAAAGGTCGCGATTATGATATTTTTACAAAGTTCTACAAAAGCGCAATGTTAGGGAATCAGGGAATTACAGAAATAATAGAAAAAGACCACAATACTCACGGCTTTGTATTATAACAGCGGCCTTATTAGAATCAATGTTTTCTTTGTTGCTCGTGTTTGTCTCATTGGAGTCACTGTCATCTAACGTCATTCTTCTCATTACCTTTGCTTTTATCATTGCTTTGTTTTTATTTGGAGCACCTAAAAGTTGTATTCGCATAAATCTAGCTTCTATTTGTAATATAGCATAAATGTTTTCAGACTTAAACTGATGTATTATTTCAAAATGGAAACTATATATATTGAACAAGTCCTATTTAGCTATGATTAAAAAAATTATTTTGTATTGTACCAATACAGAAAATGTTTGTATACCAAAGTATTAGTACTAACTATTATTATCTACGTCGTTGATAAATTGTTCCTCACCAGACTTTTGATGTCTCCTCTCTTGTTCCCTTTGTTCCCGTTGAAACTCCTGCGCGAGCAGTCGCTGTCGTTCCTGAAGGCGTTTCCTGCTCAGCCATCCTCGGACATGCTTCTGGAGAGTGAGCACTGATATGGCCATTCGTGCTCGTAACCGGCGGTACAGGCAGCGCGCCAGCCACCCACGGATGCAAGCTTGTACTAAAACGATTTTCTTTATCTGGAAATCAGACGTAATATTTGTCGATATATTCATATACCAATTTTAAAAAATACTAAGTATTAAACGGGATATTAAGATAGAGTAAGATAGAAATATTTGACATTCATTGCTCTCTGCCTACTCCGTAAGGGACTCAAGGGACTCACTATATAATAAAAATAATAATATTGATAACACTCATGAGAAGTCAACTGGGGATGTCTTGACTTATATAACCCTAAGACTCTATTTCATTTATCGAAATTGGAAATGTTGATATTTGTGATCAAAAATAGGAGATCAATAATTACCTGCTCTTCGTAAATCCTAGCGAGAACCTCCACGTGATAGTACTTCAGGAATACTTTAGATTTGCCAAGCGCCCATCCATCCATTTTTAATCGCAGTAACAAAAGACGACAACTGTCGCGGTTTGGCTTTACTTCTTCCCTGAAGCTAAAAGCTAGGAAACTATACCTGGAAAAAAAGTAATTCGATTGGATTTATTTCTTAACTGTTATTATCACGAGTATCCCTATATTACTTATAAAAAAAATATGATGTAGAACCCAAGTAAAGTTGCTTATAGCAATTCACTGATTTCTTTTCGCTGTTGAGAACTTAATTTAAAAACATAACTCCATTTGAGACATACTCATTACTTTTTCAATACAAACACGTCATTTACGTTAATTTTTTGACTTGTAACAACATTTTGCGTTTTAGAAAGAATAAAGTTGTTACACAGCTTTAGTATCTGTTTTATAAAATAACATACCTCTTCAGAAATTCCTCAAACGTAAGTCGATGCGAAAATCCGTTCTGTCTTATTCTGATAGTTTCAAGGACACCCGTGTACCTCAGTTGTTTGAGAATTTTCGCTGAGTCAAAGTGTCTTGGGGATCGGGAATCGTTTGGTTTCAGGCATCTCACGAACTGTGGCGTTCCGCTCACCATCTTCTGCAGCAACTCCATGAGAGAATACCGGAAGTACGTGGAAACAGTCTGCTGTGCTCGAGACTGAGATGCTAAACCTCGACTATTAAAACGATCCTGGAATATATAAATAGAAAAAGATACTCGGACGTGTTAAGATACGTTTACTACGTTTAATATTATCTAGATATTAATTATAATAGCAATAAATATAAAATGTCTTTTAAAACGGCCCCGGACGACATTTTCACTGTAACTGTTATTTACGCTCGTAGTTGGTTTAGTAAGAATTAAAATGAATCGGCTGATATTATTTTTTGATCTTACAAATTCAATATAATAATTACCCGAACATCACCAGTAGTTGGACTTTCCAGGCTTCTCGAATCTACATCTCCTAGTAACGGTGAATATAGGTTGCCAGTCTTCGTTATCGGGCATTGGAACAAGAATCTGATAATATCATACTGGCTTTGTCGCATCAGCTGAACCACTTCTGGAGGCAAAAAGTTACGGTTCTTTTCGAGAAACCCATCTGCTTGATACACCACACGTCCAGCAAAGTGATGAATCGCGAAGCATATTGCGTCAGATTTAGGGCGAACGTAATATTTGCTCTTGATGTTGCCGTGAAACTTCTCTGTAACATTTCATTATGATCAATTTAATAAAAAAAAAAATATTATAGTTAACTTGTACTTTTTTGAAACTATTAATATTTATGTTTGGTTTATAGATTTATTTTCTTCTATCTAGTTATTCAAAATGCATTATTTAATTACAGTTAGTTGTAATTGTAATTATACGAATGAGACTTACCAATAAGACTTCGGTCGTTTGAACGCGGAAACCGACTTTCCTCGTCGAGCAGAGCTAATAAACCCATGGGCCTTGACAGCAACATGTCAAGCACGGGCCTGTTATCCGAGAACTCCACAAGATCTACTGGTACTCCCTCAGCCATATATTCCTGCTGCTCCCACGTAAAAATGTGTTGATTGAAGTAATACTGAATTTGCTCGTTGGCGATATTAATACATAGTTGTTCAAAGGAGTTCCTGGCAAAATTTTCGAAGCCAAATATGTCTAGAATTCCAATGGAAAGTTGTTCATGCCTGAAAAAGTATCATAAACGTTGGATGATTTGAAAAAAAAAACATTGGTCTAAATATATTTCATAAAATATAGTTGCTGAATAAAAATATTTATGTGCATAGTATTCAGCAATTAATTAAAAAGTAAGTATTGTGCCTATAATTAAATTTTTATTACTTTTCGATACTTGCCCATGGGGCTTCAAAGCATTACCAAATTTTATTAATAGACAATGCTAAGGTTTATTATTAATAAGTTGTGTTACTTACTGATTTAGTCTATTTTGACTGAGCAACGCATTAATTCGTTCTACAATTCTGTCGAATGCTCTAGCATAAAGACCTCGGGCGGTGGCATCTCTTGCCACTCCCGCTTCTGTTGGCGAACTGTGTCTTGCTATCGTTTCACCTCGCGCCACAACACTACTACTGGTCAAACATTCTCTAAGATCTGAAGTTTCTACACCCAGAAGACAAGATGCTAGAACATAAAATACCATTATATCATTTAAGAAAAAAAAACCAGCATGACTTTTTTCAGATACAGAAATATGACTCTAAATATTACCTCTATGTAAAGGTGCCGTATCAATGATCGTAGCTTTGTTGTCCGTATTATCCTCTCCGGCGGTTTCTCCGAATTCTATATCACCTAGATGCATAATAGCCGCCAACATTTTATATATTATTTGTACCTCATCTTCTTGAAATCCAACCACCTGTAAACGTAATAGATTAGTAAATATTTACAATTATTTACCCAATACGTGCGTTATACAAATACGAATAAATAGTTTTGTATTTCTATGTTTACATTAGATGTCTTAATAAATTACTTTATTCTATCTGTAATGTGTATACATAACTTATACATTTAAATGTCTCAAAAAATTTTGTTATGGCAACACGTCATGGAATGTCGTTTGAAACACGCCATGTTATTGTATCATTTGTTATTTACCTTAAAAGCTTGGTTAAGTTGCCGCCATCGATGCACATTGTGCTCTCGATGGGCTACTGAGAGCGGCTGCAAATAGCGGTGCCTGGACTTCAATTGTTCGTCAAGGTAAAATTTCCTCCATCGACCTTCGCTCTCCAACCCATCGTATAAATAGTAGAAAACGTGAAAATTACTTTCACCCCTGAAAGTATCATAATACATAACATTAAATAAATTGAAACTTTCTATAATATTGGATCGAAACTGTACTAAAGGATTACAACTTTTAATTTTACTTACAGTGCCTGATGTACTACTCTAGACTGTTCTAAAAGGTAAACCGATATTCGAGCCCCTGATATTCTTCCAGCCCTCATCATTGATAAGTCAAGATATTTTCCAAACCTAGAACTATTAGCATTAATCCCAGTCCGAGCATTTCCAAATGCTTCCATAATGGGATTAACTTGTAAGATTTTGTCCTCTAAATTACCATTCTGAGTCTGTAAAAAAGGAAGATAAAAAAGGAAGATAAATAATTATTGTTTTCAACAATGTTTTGAATGTCATTTCTTTCGCTTGTTTACTGTTTACTCATAATAAATTTATTCACATTACGGTTAAGCGAAAACCGTTTACTGCACCTTTGACAAAAATACGAGTTGTTTCAACAGAAGATTGGCGGATTCAGTTTTCCCGGCTCCACTTTCGCCTGATATAACAATAGCCTGGTGTTGCTTTTGATGCATTAGTGCTTGGTGCGCCGCATCGGCCACAGCGTAAATATGAGGTGGGTTGTCGGATCGGCAACGGCCTTGATATATTTGTTGGGTCTGCAAAATAAATTGTGTTTAATAAATCATATGTGAAGCAATATCATAATTTGTGTAGAAACTATGTAAAAATTTGACATTTACTTTTGAGGTATATATACCAATATCGGTAAACGGATTCACGGCAACAAGAATATCGCCAATATATGTATAGATTTGGTTTTGGTTGTATCTCTTCTGCAGTTGTTCAACTATAGCATCTTCTGTTAATACTTCTAGCGTTGCCAAATCATCAGTATACATTTTCTCTGGCTTAGCTTTTCGGTGAGATTTTAGCTTTCCTCTCTTAGTTGTAGCTTCAGGCGCTCTACATCCTCGACCTTCCGCCCTTTGTCGTTTAATTTCAGCTTGTAGCTCCCTACGAATCTGAAATAAATTATTATATTAGCTGTATATTCTAAGACTACTCCTTTAATCAAATTTTATTGCTAAAGCTTACCTTCTCCTCGAAGGTACTAACT
Organism: Protelbella ruficauda; assembly: GCA_018245795.1. NCBI lineage: Eukaryota > Metazoa > Arthropoda > Insecta > Lepidoptera > Hesperiidae > Protelbella > Protelbella ruficauda. The sequence goes on along the minus strand of DWED01000119.1, from coordinate 3,354 downwards.
GCCAACAACAAAGGATGTTCTAATAGCTCTCTGGCGAATGGTCGTTCATTCATGTCTTTTACCAAACATGTCGCAATGAAGCTTGACAATTGTGATGAAAATATCTCGGGATGAGACAAATTTGGTGGAGGGTTCCTAGGAATTTGGAATAATGCTCTCATTGGATGAAGTCCAGAAAGTGGTGGTTCTCCTTCAGCTAGTTCTATAGCTGTTATTCCGACCGACCATACGTCGCATCTACAGTCGTAAGACTGATCAAGTTGTTGTTCACACGCAATTACCTAAAAATATTACTCGTATTATAAAAAAGAAGCATTATGTTAATAAGTTTAAGGACAAATTGTATAAAAAATGTTACCTCTGGAGCCATCCAATATGGTGTACCAACAGATGTATTTCGTCTGGCAGCTGTTGCGGCTAAATGTGATGATACCCCGAAATCTACTAATTTCACTTCACCATCCTCGGTTAACAGGATGTTATGACCCTTGACGTCACGATGCATACATCGATGGGCGTGAAGATGGGTTAGCGCTCGTACGGTCCCTCTTAGCACATAAGCTAGTTGCGGTTCTGTCAAGTTACTGCCACGGGCTCGTAATCCTGCACCCAGGTCTGTCACTGAACCGCCTGTACACAGCTGCAAATTAAATAATAGTTACTTCTGGAAAATTTTTGTACAATCTTTTAGTCAGGGAACCAAAATATTTGTTACTCACTTCCATAACGAACCATATTTGATCGTCATCAGACGAAAGACCACGTTTTAAAAAGAGGCCAAAAAATTCAGGAATGTTAGGATGACTTGACAAATCTCGAAATACCAAAAATTCCTCTTCTATTTCCTCAATATTTTCAGTTATGTTCTCCAAAATCTGAAAGATATATACATATAAAGTTCAAAATTATGTACGCCTTAAGTTATAAATAATCCAAGAATAACGTTACTATAACCTTTCTCTTTTTAATGTTTATAAATTGTTAAAGATATGTATTAAATTATTATACTATTAGTGAGTTATTTTCCTACTATGAGATTATTCCAAGGTCATTAAAATATGTACCTACTATGACAACATAACGTTTAATTTATCGTATATATATTTCCACTATTATTTGGCAAACGTTTATTAGAGATTTATTCAAGATGAATATTTTATGGTTATGTTGTTTGTTCACCATCATACCGCGTTGAATCATGGCACAATCAAGAGGCAGTATAGTGATGTATTGTTTCGTAACCTTGACATGGATGTAATTTGAGGTACACATTGAGGTTCACGTTTGCGTAATCGCTTACTTTTACAGTTCCATATTGCACTCATAATTATTAAGCAATATTAACTTGCATTCCGAGAGTTTTAATTAAAATTGAATATTTATGAAAGAAGTTAACATTAACTGCTATCAGGTTATTAAGATAAATATTGTACCGACCGAAACTATTTAAAATATGTTATTGTCGTGAATTTAGTAGAAACTTAAGTTACAAACTTCTAATTCTATCGTGACATTCCACGTAGTGGGTAACAGTGTTACTACTATAAAGCACGACTGTTATTAGTATCCCAACTTATCTTTATGCAACACAAATGTACAACGTACTGCTAAGTAATATAAAGACGATATAAGTTAATAGAAATACAAAATCAAAGAATAAAAATTGTCTTCGATATTAAAAAGAAAAATGATTACACAATTACAATTTATGTAGTAAAGTTAGAATTTAATCATTTGAATGCAAATAATTACTAGAACAATAATGTAGTTATCTGAAACCGGCGCACGAGTACGACGAGAGTGATACATGTGGACAGAGCACGCCAGGTCAGGTTTGTAAAGATAGAGAGATACTTGACTTATAACTTGACTTATAACTTGACTTATAACTTGACTTATAACTTGACTTATAACTTGACTTATAACTTGAATAATGATTTATAACGAGACTCGGTACTCTCTGCTTACCCCATAAGTGAGCGTGAGTGATGAAATAATAATAATTAGGCAATATATAATGTAATTGTATTTACTTTTACAGCAACTCGTCTGCCAGTCTTCTTGTCCCGTGCAGAGTAGACTTCTCCATACGTGCCCTCCCCTATCAGGTCTTGTAGCGTGAACCTGTCACGAGGGTCTGCCGCGCGGTCCAGCTCCACGTGCTGCGACAGCCCCCGGTATGCCATGTCGCTACGCATGGCTTACTCGTTCCCAGATAACATCTGCAACATTTTATTATAGTTATACCGAGTACCAGTGACCTAGCTTTTGTACGTGAGAACCACGGACCGTGGAGGTGTGACACATTTAGATGTTAGATTTTGAGCTGTGTATCACTTCGGGCAAGCGTTACCCACCTACTGTCTATACAGTAGCTACAGGTGCCGTTGAAAAATTTTACTGTATATGCTACTGAGATTTGTTTTAGACCTAAAATTTGTGTACACAGTACACGTGTGCACATGTCACTGTGGATATAGGTATTCATACTGACTTGAGAACCAGTAGTGTATATCACCGATAGAACAAATCCTAATCTGCCTAATTATTTAGAAGCCAATTTTATTAATAATGATCGTGTTAGGTAGGGTGAGTTGTTTTAAACAACATATTCGAAAAGAAAATGTGTAATTGTCAACAAACACCGGTCCTTCTTACATTGGCTAACATCGGATATTCACAGTAATACTTATAACATACAAAAATTACTAGGAGTAGGTTAAGGACATTGTAAGAAACAAAAATATTTGAGTATGCAATATTTGGACCTGTTATAAGAAAGTAAAATGTTGAAGGAGAATTTCTCACGCCACTGAGATCAACCCAAATAAAGTTGTGTAGGCGACTACCGGTCAGTACATTACGAGGTAACGTGTACAGAATATCCAAATGGCCTTACAGAAGATGGATAGGATAAATGGGAAAATCCATCAACCGACGGGTCCTGTAAGGAGTCACTAAGAGGAATGCCAAAGCGGATGCGTATTGCAGAATAATACACTATGCAGAAAACCGTCAGTTTGTAGTCGATAGGAGAACGGTATAAAGTCTCAATTGCAACTCCGATGTCCTATTTATTTTATGATCAATTTAACAGCAAAAAAATGATTTATAATACGATTGCTTATAAAGTTCGTAACTTACAATTATTTCTTTGAACTATAACCTATAAACGTTCATGTACATTCAAATTCCAATCAAACTTTAATAATAAACATATTGATTATGGTCATTAAATAAATATCATGTTATTTAAATTTATTTTATTGTATTTTTTTATTTTTGTCTTTTATTGCTTGCATTAATATTATCTGTGTACATTGCAATACTTTTCACATTATAATATATTATATA
>DWED01000118.1:0-14534 GCA_018245795.1 Protelbella ruficauda | reverse complement strand
ATAGTGTGATTTTGAAAACATTCTGTTTCTGTATTGTTTACATAAAACAAGATATTTATATGTAAAATTGATCCAATTTGGACGTCAAGTTACGTTGGTATATCTGAAAATTCATTGATATATATACATATGTACATATCTTCATGCCAGGTCCCTTAAGGGGTAGTAGAGAGGACGAAATGCCAAATTTTTCTGTCCCTGGAGACTTGCCGTGCTTCTTTCATATTTATCACTCCCTTTATACAATTATAATTCGTTTATAATGTTTACAATGAAGTCGACTTACAGTGTATGTTCAAGACCGTTTCTAGTTAATCATATCCGAGGCGCACATATCGATTTATGCTGACAATAGAGTGGTGTGAACACGACCACGAATTAGACAGGACTGGGGCACATGTGACTTGATAGATCAGTTTATGGCGTCTTACAAATGTGAATTTGTAAGACGCCGCTTCAATTTGATGAGCACTGACAACGCAAACCATGTACCGCGAATAAAGATCATTGTTATTAGTATTTAAAAAATCGTACTGGTTAGAATTTTAACTTCACAACGCGAGGGTGGAAGGTTCAAATCCTAACACACACCTCTGACTTTATAAATTAGTGTTTCAAGATTAAATTTGATAAAAACGTTTGATAAGACCGTTACTGCCGTAGTAGCGTACAACTTCCTGATTACCCAGAGTGTTGTTTTCCATGCTTAATGCTTGCTCCGGGCAGGAGTACCTTTGTGGCACATTTCCAGGTGCTGGAAAAATCGTACCAACAGCAAGAAAAAAATGTAAGTTTTTCATTAATTTATTTTTATTATTTCGCCACACCGGGTCCTTTACAGAGACGGATAAGAATATCGAGTGTCAAGTTTATGTGACATTTATTAATATATTCGTAGATGTTGTAAGCAAAAGGCACAGATTTATAATTGTAAATAATTATAATTATTCAACCTCTTATAATTCATATACAGGCTGATTATAGTAGAACATGAAACTGTTAGATATTGTGACGTATATACAGCGTCTATACGACGTTGGACCACATCTTATCAATTTATGGTCCCGTTGTATAGAAACTTGCTCTGCGCATCTCTACGAACTGCACAACTTGCACTATAAATTAAAACACTTGATATTTAGTGTCGGTTACATAGTACCTAATATAGTTATGTACGCCTGGTACCCGTGGTGCTGAATGTATGCAAATAGGATCTCGATACTAATTGGTGTTTTGGGTAAATTATCTAAGTTTCGTTATTGATGCCATTACGAATGTACAGACCGAGAGAAATAATTATTTTTCTATGTGTATGGAAATAAACTATGGCAAGGACACATCGGAGTGTATAGATGGGATGATTTGAGGTGACGACGCTTCCCAAAAGCATCGGTTATAATATTTTGTAAAGCAGTGGTAATAAAATGCTAATCTTTTATGGAAAAAAATTATTTCTACATTACACCTTAGCTACAGTAATCCATTTTGTTTGACATAGATTCAAAGGTTAAAAAAACAGTGCCATTTATAAGTTTTTGTGTCCCACTACTGGGCACGGAAATTATTCAATTAGTCGGAAATTAGTCAGTCAAACATGCGCGCGCGCATTATACGCACCTGTGTTCTTAATGGCCGCCTGATTTATGATCGCTTACAATGCGATTAAACTTATATAGGGTTGCTTAACTAATATAGGGCCCATGTGCAGTTAGTAGTAATGGGTTAAAATTAACTGTCGTTTAATATAATTGTGTTAGTGAATTGAATATAGGTAAAAGTTGATTTGTCAGTACTTATTCCGTGAGATGTCCAAATTCGTTTTGCTGGTTATAAGAAACCAGGGTTTCTGTCGATATTTAACTGCGATAAAATCAATTGTCTTGAAAAGGTTTCAATGTAAAATAAACCTTAGTACTAATTGATTAACATAAAGTTATATCTTTTTATTAATACAAATATGGGTATTATATACAATTTTACAGATTTTTTAGGAACATTTAAATTGATATACATAGTTACACTATTACATTTTAAAATTAATTTTCAATTTTATTTTGTTATTACACAATTAACTTATTTTTTTAATACATTTGTCCTTAAAAAATCGCTAATTACATAACATTACAAATTCCTATCAACTTAATTTTTATTATAGTCAATTTTGTTTTAATTTAAATTAATAAAAATTCGAAATTATTGACACGTTTCAAGCTTCCGTTTCCTTGCACAGATATTTTTAGAAAGCATATTATAATTAGAAACACACTGTAGCTGTATAATATTAAGCGAGTTGATTACTAATATTTTATTAAGACTTTTATTGTAATCAAGTTTAAGATTTAAGTTACAACATTTTATTCTTTGCCTCGGTTGATCGTCTTGTTCCAGTTTGATAAAATATGCACTTGACGTAGAAAAAACAGAGGCTAGAGAGGCGAAGAAAGGCTATCCACACGATGGTAACTCATCACCGTTGTGTTACATCAGAGCGTGCTTCAATGCGCGGTCGACTTCGTAGCGTAGCATTATAAAGCACCTCTTGAACAACCTTTATAGCACCAAGCACTTTACTTGAAGAACCCTTATTGCGCAAGTAATTCGATAAGAAGTTTAATATGTTTCTTTAAAGGTACAGTAACTGTCGAAAAAATGTCACATTCGCATTTCGCTAACGTGATATGAAAATATATCCACTGAAAAAGGGTAAAAACTACGAACATTGTGCAAAATAAAAGCGTGTCAGCCACATAAACATGAACAGTGTTCGTACAGTACTTATATATAATAGTCCTAGATTGTAGTGTCACCTGCCTGTGATATGACGAAGTGGCTCCATTGAAAACGTTCACTAGCTCCGCGCTCCCCTATAGGGAGTCGGCTTCATCTATAAATGACGGGTCTGTGGGTCCCGTGATTATTTTCCCTGGGTGTTGGGTTGGAGGCTGTGGGTTCGATGGTGTGATGAGCATGAGTGTTTGTGTGTAAAATTATCTACATACATAAGTATTTCTTTGTATAATATGTATGTTTATCAGCTATCTGGTTAAAACAGCACAAGCTCTGTTTAGCTTGGCATCAAATTGCTGTTTATGAATTGTCTCCAAATATTATTATTATAATAAATATAATTATATCACTCTCTATCAATTTACCTTTTTATTTTGGTGGTTATTTTTAATTTGTTGCTTATGATTTCAAAAGCAGTATGTGTTTTTTTAACTGTGGCAATTAAAGCCGATTCCGCATTGAGAGGCCGGTCACCGGATGGCTATCAAAAAATTGTAATTGATTTTTTCACGGGCGATGCGTCAAGCGCGAACGCAAATGGCTTACGTCGGCCATATTGAATTAGTGCGTGGCAGACGACGATGGCGCAGACAGAGGTAGCTTAGAGAGGATAGTAATCGACGACGGACTTCAATGATTGATAATTACTTTAATTTTTTTCGAGACGACTGTAACTTACTCACTTTCACAACTGATAATGAAGTTTTTTTTTCATTTAATGACTTAATATTTTATTTCCTATTTTGAAACGTATGATACTGCTACAAATGGATAAGAAGGATACGTATATGTGCATCAGTGTTAAACGTAAAAATAAGGTTACTATTTTAAATGACAAGGTATTATGGAATTTTTTTACTTACCATTTTTAAACTGTGTTTAGAAATTGACTGAATGATCAGTCTGTCTCTGACTTGTAAAAAAAATTGAATGTTTAATCTATGTCGAGGCGGAGAAATAGTCATTAGACGCGACTAAAAGATCTATGTTCACCAAAAGGAGCTAGATAGGCCGATGATAATGATGAAGATATATTAATTTTTAAGATATGATAAAGTTACACGTTTGATCGTCGGTTCCCCACTAAGAAACCTGCTATATGCGGAAAATCCGATTTTTATCGCGTCTTAAAATAAACACGTATTATTATCGATGATTTTTCTATTAATTTTGATAAAGTTATTATAACTAAAATGATGATCTGACTTGGTCTTACTATCTATTGTAGTATAACAAGATACAATATGCTTTCTCATATCCTACACAGATTTGATATATTTAAACGGTTAACAGAAAAATTGTAACTCCTTTTATATGCGTTATATATTTTACAGCAATAAACTTGAAATTAATACATTTCTTAAATCATTAACTTCGTTTCACTTATTAAATCTTTAAAATAATTTTTCGTTATTACCCTACCATTAAATAATATTTAATAAATTGAATAAATATATTTTTGACAACCCTAGTACAATACGTAGCGGCCTTATTCAGTTTTAACACCAGAATCACGTTTAAATTAAATACAATCCAACCACTCTAAATAAAAAAATATATTGTTTTTATCAATATATCCTTTTATATGCATAATAGAAGCAATGAAATAGTCAATCGTTCCCCGATCATTATATTGATATTATACTACAATAATAAGCCAAAATATAATTAAACAATACTATTATGTCTCATTACGACAATTGTATACAATTTCACAAATAAAATACCTACTGCGTTATTATAACCATTAAAACGCTGCACAGGGAAACAACGCCACTGTTTACGACTCCACACATTCCGTATTCCGCGTTGTTCACTCATAAAATTAATTAAAAATCACTTCACTCCGGTGATTTCGTACAAATTGATTGAGAGGGCGCCCGTGTGCTGTGACGTCACTAATGGAGCGTCATCGATGTTATTTTTTAATTTTCCTCCCCGGGACCAAGTTTACCAAGTGTCTTGAGTGTCCGATCTATTTATAAATGCTTTATGTTTACTGATTATGTTTCGGTAATGAGATTAGGTTGGTAAAAAACATCTTGACGTTTTATGAAATAAAGGAAACAAGGCTCGGGAAGACAGTCACGATTTTCCCTGCTAGTAGTCAGTCATTCTTTCCACGTTCATTGTTAATCCACGTTAGTATTTACTTCATTTAATTTTGTTGATCCCACGTGCTTTATAAATTGGAATTGGAATTGTCCAATTAAGAGCCAAAAAGTGTTATTCTTTTGATTTAATTTGACTTATAAGAAATAGTAACAAGTCGTAGCTGTCTGGCGGCAGAAACAGTTGTTGCCCTCATACCGCAACCATCTGAGGTTCACAGCTCTGATGATTCCTGCAACTTATATAAAAGTTACATAAAATAATTAACAACAGAACCTACGTATCGATATAAGTTGTTTGTTTATCTGTTTAATGTTATAGAAGGAAATGGTAGATTGCTATGCGTACCTACCAATGTTCTAGATAGTTCTATTTCTCTGGGTCATTTTGTATTATTAAACATTTTTAGGCGCCAAAAATCTTTTAATAGTATCCCGTGGTCAATAATTTATAAATTGGCACGGTCACAGTGGAACATCGCTGTGACAAACAAGCTTATTTAGCACAATGTTGTGGTCACTAGCGGCTTGTGTTCCAACTGGCTGCTGTTCACGTTAGGTTGAGTTCGGGGGTGTTACAGCATGTTCCAGAACAAGAATTTACATGTGCTTAAAATTAAAGTCAGTAGTTTTGCTTTTATTAAGATACAGTATTGTATTGTAAAATATTGTATTGTCTTATTAAGATATTGTATTGTATTGTACAATATTGTATTGTCTTTTTAAGATATTGTATTGTCTTATTAATATATTGTATTATCTTATTAAGATATTGACGACAGATTGCAATAAAAACCTTTATAACAGCTTACATTCCTACCATTGCATTAAGTTTCTTTTTTCTACAAGATAAAACGAAATGCTTCAGTAAGTCTAAACATCTTTCCTTTTAAACGTTTTTGCCGACAACGCTAGTATCGATTTATAGGTTTAGAATAAGCGTCGATCCATCACCGGAAATAAGATTTATCTAATTTTATATTTAAATCATAATTTTTATATTTAAATCATAATTATTACCACTTTAATCATCCTATTGGCTAAAAAGATCATCTTATAGAACAGTGCACGTACAATAACTAAAATTTAAATATCAAACCGAACAACGTTTCGCTGTGTCATGCATTTTATGTATACGAATACCTGTATCTGAGTATAAACTATGGATACGAGCTGATCGGTCCCCTGTAGGGTACGAGGAGACGCAAGTAATCGGGCAACTCAATTAACCAAATCTGCCTTCACTCGATGCCGGTCTATGGCGCCGCTCATAAATTGACAAAGTGTCCAACTCTCATGAACAACACGAATAAGTTTGTGCTTACGGTCAGTACGTGAAGTAGTTGGGGCACACGGGCGGATAGTGTTAAGGCGCTTCAGATGTATGTATGCGCATTAATCAATGCAAATTTGTGTACTACAGTTAATAATATTATATTATATGATAGGCTAGCGTTTGGCCGCTATCTCGTCTGATGGTAAGCGCAGATGCGTCCTAAGATGGAGCACACGTGCCTAGGAAGAGCCTATACACCCTGGTTTTGAAGAGTCCTAAGTTATATGTGTCCGGGAATACAGACGCTGGCATTGTGTTCCACTCCTTAGCAGTTTTGGTAGTAATATAAACAAATTAAGTTTACTAATCGAGTGACGAAAGTAGAATGATATTTAAGAAGATATTTTAGAAGATGATATTTCAAAAGTAATAATAATGATAAAAAATTAAAAATGACGATGTTACGAAACAAATCTCTATTTATCTGTGCATTGCGTTTTATATGTTTATTTTCCTATATATATATAACACTGATAGAATATAGACTTGAGGTATTCTGAAAGTGATAAAGTACATTTTTCTCATTTTATAAGCTGTAGTAGCTTGACCCTGGTGAGATTAAAAAAGTGCTATTTATCCAACGAAACTACTGGATATAATCTCTATGGTTAAAAAAAACTTGTTTACTGGTAATACTACGTTATGTGCTAAACTTTATTAAATTCTAAAGATAAACTATTAATAACTAATTGAGATGCACCATTAAATGTACATATGTATATTTTTTTAACGTTGTGTTTGCGTCCCAATTGTACTCCTGTATGTTTTCTCCCAAGGTCCACAGCAACCCCGTGATTTAGCGTCCAACTTGGCCCGCGGACGAGGTCCTGGTAGCAAGGCTTGTTTGCTAATGAACCATGAATTTCTATTTGTTGTGCTCTGCTCAGGTAATTAAGTAATAGGTGTGTTTGTCTCGCTCGTGCGTAAACTAATATTTACTGCGGAACTGTATGTATTTATAATAGTTTTATAATCAATGAGTGTTGCTGACTAAAATACTACTATTCAAAACTTTTTCTATTCACGACAATGTATCATCGTAAGTGCTTCCATTTTTCTAAGGTTTATTTTGAAATTCATAGGCTTTCGTTATTATTTACATATTAAACCGGATGAAGTAAATTCAAAAACATTGTTACAAAACTACAATTAATTAATTAATTTATTTATTTATTTTCATTTTTCATACCTTATATTTCACAGATACAAAAATCAAGCGAAGTAAGCGTTTACAGTATTTACCAAAAATTATATTAAATCTTAAGTGCTTTTCATTTTAAGAAATACATTAACTATTAATTTCTTTGTCCTAATTTTAACAGATAAGTTTTAAATATTTTACATAAATTATAGTAACACAGTAAACCCGTAAGCTTTTAAATACTTACAATACAATATACTGTATATAACTATCTAGTCCAATCAGAACATTGGTGTAAAATGTTTCACACAAATGTGATAAGAAATACCTAAGAAGTAGGAAAAACGTAATGTAAGAATATTTTTTCTAGTTCAATAATGTCCAATTGTAAGTACTATATTGTACAATAACGTAACAATCGAATCTATAATACTAACCTTACAAATATACGAATAACATTTCATAATTTTACATTTAAGTACATTCTTAATATAAGCTAATTCAATTAATTAGTTACCTTTATTTAGTTTCGTTAGCACGTTTACTCCAGAAGTCGGCCAAATCCTTAAACTTCACGCAACACGGCCTTTGTCTTCTAGGACTGCAGTTAAGCGGACTGTTCAAAACACTACTGAACTTCCGCACTAACGTGGTCACTGATTCTATTGTTGACTCGTCCACGCCGTCCAAGCTCGCTAAAGTCGAATTGAATCTTTCCAGTGCTTCTTCTATACACTTATCAATGTCATCCATATCACTTTTGTTTATAGATGCGAGTGTATCGTCGAAAGACAGACCATCAGCTGAAATACTGCAGTTCACTACCTCTGGAAGAATTTTATCTTTAATTTTGAGCGTATTAGATGCAGAAGCTAATTTATCTATCGATTTGAAGATATCATCAATTTTGTCACATATTTCTTCTACAGAAACAGCGGAAACCATCTCGCCGTTGATGAAGTAGAATTGTTTTGAAGATTCCCTTGTCTCATCCATTTTCAAATCATTGATAAAGTCTTCATAATCCAATGCAGATGCTGTCGATTTTTTCGACAGTTGTCTACCGAGTTTCCTCCGTACCTTTTTAAACAGGAATGAGGAATCAAAAGTGGACTTCTTCAGGTCTAATGTACTGAAAGCTGGTGTCATTGTAGTTTGATCTTCTTCCGTGTCCAGATCTATTGGTTTGCCCCATTCTTCTTCCAGTTTCTGCCACTGGTCGTTTTCGGACAGTATTTCGTCAACGTCTATCAATGCACTGCACATTTTACGGGTTTTGTTACTATTTTATTTTTATCGCGACTTGGAAAACTCGGTGTTATGCTCACAAATGCGTGGGAGATACTGATCTGTCAACTATGTACCTTCGTTTATAAATGATTTATTTGCATGTCAAGAGCTGTTATCTGTCTCTTTCTAACTATAAGATTAGCCACTAATTAGCGTGTTTAGTTAGTTTTGTCTTTGATGTTGTCGTTGTTTATTGTGTATTGTTTTTAACTAATTAGTTAAGTGGTTTTTATCTTGTTCATGTCTAAGATTAGCAACTACAGTGGATTTATGACATTAAGAAGATTATTCACTACTTTTTTTACCCTTAGCTTTTGTTTATTTTAATTCCTTTATCTACAGTATTACAAGCAATTGTAACTATCTTTTTTGCTTCTCATTTAGTAATTACGTTACGTGATAGTTGCGTAAACAGATTAAAATATTATTTTACAAACATTTCTAAGTAAGCAGAAATGTAAAGAGCGTTTATTTATAAATTTGAAATAACTTGTACTTAGCCAAAAATATGTTTTTATTATTGTTCTTTAAATAAATAAATACAAAAATAGGAATACTTAATTAACTGCAAGCACACTCTTTTATTGGAAATATAGCATAGAAACAATCATATTTTAGTATTTGCTTAAGCCAGCAGTATAAATTAAAGAAGGCTTAATAGAAGATTAATTTTTAGCAATTATTGTGTGATTCATTCTTCCTTAATTAAAAGTAAGATGCACATAGCCACCACTTTATTTATTTCTTAATATACAATACCCAAGTAAAATTAGTATTATAATAATAAAGAAAACTATTTTCATTTCCTTTAAGCAAGGTTTAAATCTTTTCGAAGTTTAGTGTGAAGTAAACAATGTATTAAGTGCGGACAAACGATTATTATTTGTTTGTTTGTGAAAACGTTAAAATCTAAGCAAAAATATAAGGTAATAAAAATGGGGTTTTATTTCTTATATAATATTTTTTTCATAACTGCGGAGGATTATAAAGAGATAGAAATTGTATACAGAATTACTATCAGCCCAGTTATTATTGTGATCTTATTTGCATCACCATATTTAAACTTATGTTAAGTTCCGGTTTAAGTATTATGTATTTATTTGGAATTTATTGTGTTAGAAATTACGTAGACTCCGCGCCTAATGCGTCGCTTATTAAGTTTAAATACTGTACTAATAATGAGAAAGTTGCGATATTTAGTCATACCACTAAAGCCCAGCTTGTAATATATCTTGGACACCAAGCAAGCAAAACATGTCCAATTCACAAAAGGACCTTACTGTCGTTGCTGTTATAATCAACGTTGATTATTCAGTGGACTTTTAATGCCTAGCGGTCAAACCTTATTGAATTCCTCAAACGCTTCTTATTTCAGAACTACTGATGTTACTCTAGTTCAGCTGCTTCCATCTCTCTACTATTGTATTAAAAGTCAAACAATTGCGAGCAGTCAATTTAATAACTATACTTTTGAAATTACTGTGAAGTTTTTTAAAAAGGCGAATATGAATTACTGAAAGGCGCCCAAACAAATCTGCGTATCGTGCGTTAAGGCCTCGTCACATATTTACAACACATTGAAACCCGTTGGCGTTAAGTTACTGTATTAAGTTCTAATTAGGAGTTCTGTCACTACAATAACCGGTAACTCAAACTGAGGGTAGTTCGATAATTAAATCAGTATTTCAGTGGAACGACGCAACATAATAACTTCACATAACGCGGTATAACGCACAGCGGCGCTGATTGCTATAGCGCTGTAAAGGAGCTACACACCATCCGATACGATAACGAACGTTGAACCGATATCGTTGTTTGTTGAATCTGAGTAATACATTTTATACTGTACAAAATAATATTAGATTAAAAATTTAAATAGGTATTTGTAGTCAGTCAGACGGAGTTGTGTAAGATTTCTAATGGTTTCGTAAAAAAAATAATTTTAATATACCTACATACATGTAACATCCAAGACATTAAGATTTCTTAAAGTTGTAAGAGTAATATAATGAATATTTCATGTATAATAAATCACTCAAACATAGCACATATAATATAATATAACGAAAAAAAAACTGATACAAGAATAGTCGCATTTACGATGTCAACAAAATTTACAACGATACATATATTAGGTTAATTATAACAAAAAAATAAAAAATATTTCGGATTCGTCCGACGATTTAATTTTTATTCGCGTTTGTTACGAAACAATCTGTGTATGATAGAAACATGTGAATAACGTTTCACATTTTTTACCTCTTATATTTTGTTATTTCAAACTGACAGTACTTTGAAATATACAGCCGAACTAACGACAGAATTTCACATCGCCGCGTCAGAAAGCTTTTGTTGAATTTGCCTCTGACAACTGGTAATGGAATAAAACCGGTAACTAGGCGGCAGGCACGATATGAAGGTAGTGTAGTGGAGCCAATTAATGTCGTTAAAATCATTTGCTTCTGTCTGAAAGTTAGTCACTATCTCAATCTTCAGATTTAGCGACTAGTACTAAATACACTGGTAGTAGAATATCTTTACAATAATATGTGGAAATAAATTTTTGTACGTCTTTTTAAGAATATTGCGCGCGCAGAAGACTATAAGACTTCGCGTTTTTAATATTAATATAGAAAAGGAGTGTAAAAAGCGCTTAAAGCAAGGTAATATACTCGTATGTTTGTTACAAATATATTAAATAAACTGAAACATTCACTGTTTAACCTTATACTGTAAATGTTCCAATATGTTATTTTGCACCAAGTGCAATTATTTGAATTGTAGGAAATACGAGATCGAACCCTCTATATAACTCTTCAATTACATTTAGCCTTCATCAACTGGACATTGCTGATTCACTTATTACATTTTACGTACAGCTTATTTGCTAGATTTTACGTAATATACATTGCATAGGGTTCTTTAGGTATCAACAACTGTAAAGCAGAAAAAGAATTACTAACGCTTGGTTGCATATATTTATATAACGGACCCTCGACACATATCGATTGATAGCGTGTTTGTGTTGGTTATAATATAGTTGAATTATACACATCGTTTGTATAGGACTCTTATATTTCAATTAGGTGCAAAAACATGCCGTTATTTTCACTTTATTTGCGTGGTTTTATTTAAATAATTCACTCGTTATTATCACTAACAATTAACTTACACAATGCGCCGTCAATACTACCCCCAAATATTAAAATTAAAAGTTTATTATTGTTATCCGGGTGAAATATTCGAGGGTAAAAAAACTGAGATTTACACCCAGCAGAGAAATGAACATCGAAACAAAACACTAAGGAATAGCGTCGCATAAACTATACGGGAGACTTATGACCTTTCATAAACATCCCGATCCACTATTCCTACCTTAATCTTATTATTTATCGCTTAGTCCGAAGCGTCGCTGGCAATTAAACGCATCCACTGCCGCCGTGTATCATACACAGTAATCCGAGGGACAGAATGATAATAACAAAAAACAATAAAAATAACGAATTACCGCGAACTGCGCTCGGGTCGGGAGGAGGCGGCGGGACAGCGGCCTGCGTGGAGGTGCTGCTGCTAAATGTGTCCGGAGTAATCAAGCGAAGCTCCTATGCAATTTGTTTCTTCTTACTAATTATTACATATGAATATTGGGTAAATAACAATTTTTTTTTATTGAGTTTGAGTGCATATCACCAAAAGTTATGTCTCCTCCTTTTTATGGACCGGTCTATAGCATTCTAAAAATAGATACTTCCAAGTAATATTTTCAATTCATATATTCACTTGGTCGGTCACAACTTAAATTTTTTTTTTAATTTTTTATCGTGTATTTAAGAAATAATAAAAAAATTGCTTATTTTCCTTAATGTTAGTTTCATTTAAACTAATCTCCCGAGAGACGCCTGAGGATATTTGCACGGCAATGAAACTGCAATGAAACAAACATAGACTCCACGCCACCCGTGTGCTCATTCCAAATCCACGTTCTGTTTACGCTCATTCTTAATATGGGGCAAAACTGTTGGAAGAACAACAGTTTTTGTTGTATATTTTATGTTGTGTGACGCTATAACTCAGGCTGGGTGACACGACGCCCTGAGCTCCTGTGATATACTCTGGTACTCGTACACTTCTTATTTATAACGGGGCAGTTATTTTTATTTATGCCCATGTTTTATTGGTTTATTGTGTTACGGATTGTTGGCCCGTTTTCGGTTTTCTTTAAGTGCCTGAAAGATATGATGGCGTACATCCGTTGTAATTCATAGAGGCCGGAACGGGCCATTTTCCTGTCGATGAGATATGGAAGAATGAAGCTGGCCTGTAATTGCTTGTATGAACATGAGTTATAATGGATATATTTTATTAATTGCATAAAAACATATTTTTGTATAACATTTGTTACTTCTATTTCAATATTCAATAAATATTTTATCATCTATATTAAGTTATTTTAGCATTCTATTTAGAAGTTCTTCCCAAACTCACTATATTTAACATACCAGCAGACCACGGAACCATCGCCATTCAACATTTAAAATACCACTTAAATGACCACTCCAAGAGCTGACAATTTTCAAACCTGTCTGAGCACCCTTATGATTTCCCGCCAATCGCAGCGAGACGTCTACGAGGACTATATTAATTTTTCACTATTAATACTAATTCAATTACGTATTTTGATAGCGGACGAAACATTTAATAAGTGAAATATTCAATAATTGATGAACCCGTAACCGAGCGCTTACAAAAACAATTCCAATACACCGCACTGAAAACTTCCCGAAATTATCAACGCGCGAGCCCGCTAGTATTGATTGCTATTATTCCGTGTCATTAAATCAGAACGGGGACAATTCGCGCCCTCTCATTATGGCCGCCATTATCATAGCGCCCGGATATAATCAGCCGTCGAACGTTGTTTTAATTTCTGATTTATGAATCTCTGTGCGATAGTTGTTGATGCGATCTCATCCTAGTTTTATGGCTTAGTTTCAGATAATGTTGCGAGATACCGAGTTATTGGTATCACATAAAATAGTTCGGTAATGTACGGCTATTATTTTGTTATATTAATGTTGCTCGTGAAATTAGTGAGGGTATATTTTGTATTTGTGCAGTGTATTAGGAAGAATCATTTGAATCAATCATACTCGTAAATAGGTAGGTGTGTGTGTGTGTGTTTACTAAATATATCAAATAAAACGAAATCGGAAATTTTAAGGTATATTTATATTCATAATATTGACATTAATTCTTCTAAATAGCAGTGTACCAAGCTTAATTTGGAGCTTATGGAGTCGTAGTTTTTATCACTGTAAATTCAGAAGTTACTGCCAGGTGTAAGCCTTAGGTACCCGCGGGAAGCTGAAATATATTGTAAACCACTAGTTATAACCGTAATTTATTTCTTTAAATTAATAATTACTTATTTAATAATTACTACAATCTTTTGATTACTATAATAATTAATTAATGGCAGGTATGCAAATATTTGGCACTCAGTGCACTCTGCTTACCCCGTAAGGGACTTGGCGTGACGATATGTATATATGTAATAATTACTTTATCCAAAATTGAGTAGAATTACCGTAAGTACCTAAGTAGAGTACTGAAAGGAGGTAGCACAATTGAAGAAATAGTAATCAATGCGAAAAATTGTAAATGAAAATTTGTATTAACGGTTACATTTATTGGCGTAATATTTCTAATAAAAAATATAGCGGCCATTACCACAAACACTTCGCTTATGAATTTATTCGGCGTGACAATGAAGCTATCGCGTCGTAATGGAGGCTTTATTTTGCAGCTAATTAATTTACGATAATGTTTCGACAATAATATGGAATAACTTTTTGTGGTGTCCCTCTGT
>DWED01000117.1:0-14555 GCA_018245795.1 Protelbella ruficauda | reverse complement strand
AACTCATTATTTTATACTGAGTTAATAGCGCAAAAAATACTGTGGTACCCTAGTGGCTTAGAGTTCAGCCTCCCACTCCGGCGGGCTTAGGTTCCAAGCTGGCGCACCTCTTTCTTCGTTAAATTATTTGCATTTCACGATACATATCATTTGCTGTAAATGTGAATAAATTATCGTAAAAAAATTTGCACATGTGGTCATAGCTACAAAAAACGTATTAGCGTATATATTGTTAGTGACTTATAAAATAAATAAACAAGAAATTTTCGTACCTTTACAATTATTCGTAATAATGTGTGTTAGGTTTCCATACCAACACTTAGCCAGCGTGACATACCATGACAATAACCCTTCTCGTATTATTAGGAGACCTGTGACAAACAGTGGAATAAGTGGGAGTTGTGTAGATGATGACATAAAGCTTAAACTAAACCCTCGTGTAATTAAAACATTGTTTTATGATGTACCAAAACGATATTTAAGTCATATAATATTAATTGCTATTTTGCAGCCCATAGACAAAACAGAGCATCTATTTAGAACCAGTTACAGATTATGCTACCCCTGAGAATATAATAAAATGCCTCGAATTACCGACTGAATTAAAATTCCATAAAATGTATGTCTTACTGTGGCTACCTACCCCTTTAAAAAAATATAGGTAACATCACGCCTGTAATCCCCAAAAAGATAGACAGAGAATTGTAGTACTTTCGAACGTTTCACCGGTTCCATTTACATCAACTAATAAACCTGCACTTTGTTAGTGTCGCGCAGGGACAAGTGGACGGAGCTATCTATCTTCAGAGCTATCTTTGAAGCTATAGTTATAATACAGATTATTGCTGGACCAGGGCCCTTCTACTAATAATTGAACAATGTATTCGTAAATATAAACCTAAGAACATATTATCACTGCCACCTTGGGTTGAGCGGTAGAGAATGCCATTAGGCTTTAAGTCCACCCTTTATACGAGAAACTTAGCTTTAATTAGACAATAAAGATCAAATAAATGAAACATTACAGAAACGATCATGAATGAATAACATTGTACAATATATAGCTCAGAATGCCTAATTTATTATCTTGCACTCCAAATAGTTATATCTTAACACATAGCTTAGCATAGTATAGCTTAACGTAGCTTAGCTTAGCATAGTTTAGCTCAAACAAATCAAGTCACATATGATAATATAATTTTTAATGAAACGAACAACTTTGTCCGTTAGACTTATATTCATTTATGGAAAGACTGCCCTATAGTGCTTAAAATTTTAATATACTCGTATGTGGTATAATTTTCATAATGAATAATATTTTCTTTAACAACTCTTATAAATTATTTATTATAACATAACATAAGCATCTGTATTTAATCCTATTATTCAGTCAGTGATCAAACAGAATTTGTGGTCCCATTAAAAATTGATGTATGGGTTCTACTTTAAATTAAATTAGTTCGATTAGAAAGGGCTTTAACAACCGATAGACTTAAATAGTCAACTTTAAATAGAGCTCCTTCTATATTCTGTTATAAGCCGGAAAATAAACTAGGACCTGAGCCATCTCGCGACATTCCTTGATACTTTTTGCTTCATCATTTCATAGCTCTAGTTTCATTGTAGTTCTTGACAATAAGCACCCTCCTAGCTAGTAACGCTTTAATGCTATATCCACCCAAGAGATGGCGCTTTGAAAATAGAAAAGAAAACAGATTAAAAATTTGTTACAACAGCGCCATCTAGTTGATTAACGGTGATTTGTTAAGAAGAAAATATAATCTTTACTGGTATTATAAATGCAAGCTTGACAGTTTATCTGTTAGACTTTCATGGCTCTTTTCAATAATTGATTTTGTCAATCGATTTATGATTTTAATACTTTTTTCAGTTTCATTAATACTCACTCAAACGTACGTCAATACAAATCACAAAGTATACATTTCATTACGGAAATTTACTTAAAATGTTAATATTACTAAAATATTACGTTAAGAAACAATCAGAAGGACAGTGCTGCTTTGCCGCAAACACTAAGGCTGATTGAAATACCGTTAAAGAAATAAAACTCATGTATATACAATCAGCAAATTACTTTATTTAGAAAAGTAAACGTTAATGAAACTTAATGGGAATAAAAATTATTTTCAATCATAATATCTTTTATCACTATCCTTAATAATTGCTAAAACATCTTTTTCGAAAACCAAAATTCAGTTGCACTGTACACACATCGATGGTGATTTTTTTGTAATAATAATAGTAATTTAAACATCGATACTTTTGCTTGGCACATTTTTTTTTACTTTTAGGACGGCAATTGAAAATCAATGTTATTTTGAACGTATCAATTTTAACAAAATTAATAAAATTCAATAAAAAAAACTTAATTTAAATGAAGCTTAACAGCTGTACATTACTTAAAATAATAAATTTTATTAATGAAATAAACATCGACATGATTTATAATAACTTCATTATTGCGAGGAGGTTGGGCGACGGAGACCTAGTATCAAAAGTCTGATCATTTTCATTTCGCATCAATTGACTCTTTTACACATAATTGATAGCGAGTGATAAAAAATGAAAACTCACAAGACGAAAAGCATATAGAAAACTATAAACATAGATTGCAAGGTTAAAAGATAAAAAAACTATATTCAAACCGTTCATAATCGGCCCGTCATCCTTAACAGCCTACCTTAAAAGCCTAATAATGAATTTGTCTATAAATAAAAGTGTTTTAATGTGTAACTGTAATTGTACGTGATATATAACTTTCCCATTTTTTGATAAAAAATAAATACATTTTAGGTAAAAAAAATTGCTGCTAACGTCGGCAGCTTTATCGGTCCAATTGTGCATCAGTTACTTGCCATAAGATTTGTCGATTTACCCATCGCTATTCACAAATCAATTTTTTGATGCGCGAAAACAAATCTTTGTACAACTTTTTAAATATATTGCGTGCATAGAGGAATGTTAAATTCGGGATAATTAAAGTTTATTTATGGTTTTATTTATTTATGTACATATAAGTTGTAGGTTTCTGCACTATGCGGATAGTGCAGAAACTACATAGTGCAGAAACCTACAACTTTTACATACATACTTTATATGAAATATAATTAAATTTAATTAAATCAAATAAAACATTTATTGCTTACATCCATACTGTCAATATCAGACACAACAGTTTTTTGATCCAATAGAAGAGCGTTAAAACGAAGACACTGTCACGTATAAAGATACACTCCTTGACATAAAAATCTCGAAAGCATTCAAATTTAACATTGAAGAAATTACAGTCAAATTTAAAGCAGTAATAATATTGAACACACATTACCCAACCTCCTCAACATCAGCACATAAATATATTTTAATTACACGTACAAACATAACAACCGAAATACACTTATTACATCGAATTTCTATACGCTATAGCGAAATTGATGTAACTTTAGTTTAAAGAGTTAACAATTATTATTATATTTAAAAAAATTGAAACGTAAACCATATACACAAGTGTATACCACGTACAATAATTAATATAAAAATAATCGAAACCATTGTCGATGGACAGGGTATCCAACATGCTAGCTACAGTTCCTCTTTGCCCGACCAAACTAATCCTCCGAGCAAAGTAAGAGCCAGCTCTAGGTCTCCCCACACAAATAACAAGAATTATTTATAAGTTATAAATATTATATCGGATGTAAATTAGATCAAATGTCGTAATAATTTTAAATGTTAATATAAATACAATAAATTGTGTAATATATTGTATGTATTTATAATAGATGTTAACCGTTTAAACCGAAACATCCTTAATACTAAGCAATTTACCCCTATATTGGCCATGACGCTATGGAGACGATTTTGACACTATGAATATTTACATCTATCATATATCTGGATACATTGAGAGAAGTATTCGTATAGAGGAAATTCTTATTTGACAGTAGAGTTCAAGATAATACGGAGTAAAATATATCAGAATTAGTCATTTGAAACCTAGGACTCATTACATAAGTCCTGAGTTTGACAATATTCACTATGTTCCGGTAAGAAGGATAAATTCCAACTCTCACAAAAATAATTCGGAAGGGTAGCTCTGCATCCTCATATTTATTTGAAATGGCTGCAGTGACCCCATTAACATCTAATGTCTTGCATACCGCTTCCCTTCTTTTCTTAAAAAATTATTAAAACACTTTCTAGGCGAGCGTGCTACATCCTAGGCTGCATTTGGCTTTCCATCAGGTAAAGTTGTAGTCAAAACAAGCCTATTTGTAATTAAAAAACATCACCCAACATGTATTTGTTAACTTATTTCTTATACTGCATTTCTAACGTTTCCTGTCAAAATCTTGTTTCTCTATGTTGATAAGATTTACAACTAAGTGTATCCTGCTATGGCAAGCGGAAAGTGTCTACGTACATTCCTGATTTGACCAATTATCTTATAAGACCAACCTCTTTGCATTCGATGAACCACTCTTGTATTCCATAAATCTTGAGCAAGATTAATTAAAAAGTGCAGAAAAATGATTAGTAGTATAGAAATGAATTAATCGTCCAATCAGTGAAATTTACATCTCTTAATAGTAAAAATATCAGTTACGAAAATTCAGTACGATACCTATAAAAAAGAATGTCTCTACATTCTCTACACAGGACTCTATCAGATTATAAATCATCCGCTTGCCAAGGCTAGGATTTTCTTAATCATTACTATTAAGAAGAACATCGAAAAGTCATTTCACATAGGCTCTAAAACGATTTTCTTACTAGGAACATGATATAAATTCCACTCAAAGCATTTTGCTCTACATACTTTCAGCTTCCTGTAACTACGATTCTCAAATTTTCCATTATTTCCAAAATGATTTGTCTATTTTAGTAGGTAATTCAATTTTGTAATTTACTGATAGTTGTTGAATATAGAAAATAAATAATTCTGGACAAAAATTTTAATCAACTGTTGTATCCAAATTTAATGAGATAAATATGTAATGCTTACCACGTTAATGTTTTTACTGAAAATAATTAAATCTTCGACGACAATTAAAGTAAATTCCAATCAGAAAAAGACTAAAGAAATTGTAATTGGAAAATTATACTCCAAAATCAAAATGGCTTATACATTAATGACTAACATCCACTGAATAGAAATTTTTAACATTTCTTACAAGTTTCAATTTCTTAATTGGCAAACATCACATTCGCAGCAACTACTTAAATGCTTAGAGTATTAGAATTATAGAGACAAAAAAGATCAACGATGAACATATAAATAGAACTACGTTAGAATATCGAGATATAGTAACAATAAAATTTAAAGAAACGTACAATCGAAGCTTACGAGATTATTCTTAACACTACCCACTCCGCCGAGAAAATTTTACAAAATTATCCCTAATAGTCAAATTGTCTGATGCCAGACTGTTAAAGATAAATATTTTACAATAGAAGCCCGGACCATAATCGGTACATTCATAGAAATAAAATTTATTTTTATTCCAGCAACATATAAAATATCTTTTTTGGTTTTAAATTCTGGCACCACATGCAATTACCTAACCAAATTTTCTACCGTTTGATCTTTCAAAGCACATTTTACGTTGTATCTATGTACAATAAAGTTGAGACCTCCATCAATTAACTGGTGCTATCAGACTTGCCAGACTCGCTCTCTTCAGTGATGGTGATCATCGGAGGACTATCGTAACTGCTCTCGCCTGGTGACATCTCATTTCTCAACTTCTCGAACTTAGGTGACCCGGTTGACATAACTTCCTTTACAGAATCGTACATTTCTGTCCTTATTGCAGGAAGAGACGCTCTTTTACCTTTCAAAACGTCCTTAGAAAATCCATCTTCACTGATAGTTTCCATAGTTTTTACATCATTTGTTCCCACATCATCCTCTAATCTTAGCGGCAAGCTATCAGCTCTACTGAAGCTTTTTGTTGAATGCTCTATCTTTTCTGATATAGGTACAGC
This sequence comes from Protelbella ruficauda, assembly GCA_018245795.1. Taxonomy (NCBI): domain Eukaryota; kingdom Metazoa; phylum Arthropoda; class Insecta; order Lepidoptera; family Hesperiidae; genus Protelbella; species Protelbella ruficauda. Next base: position 8,549 of record DWED01000117.1, on the reverse strand, counting down.
CACACCGTTTTCCATCTTCTTTTCTCTTTGATCGTGTAAATGTTGAAGACTATATTCGCGAGCTTGTACATCAGAAAGTAGGGGACCATCGCTAGAACCTTCAATAGAGTATCCAGGACCCTGAAGGACATCATTTCCAATTAAGGAATCTTGTTTGAAAATTGCGGCTGTAACTATCGGCCTATCGGGATCAGTTGGTGTCTTCCCTATGAGCGGTTCTTGGGAGTTGTCATGAATTATGCCTTCACTTAAATCCTCCTTAGATACATTGTATCCTGCATAGATGGGATATCCAAAAGGACCTTGTTCGTATCCTAGTTGACTGCTGTAAGAGTAGCTCACATTGTGAGATCCAATTGAGGATATACTCAAATCCGAAATTGACAAACCCGTACTTGAAAGAGCCAAGGCTCGCTTGTTAAATTTCGTGTTAACTCCTGTACCATTCTCTTCCATTATTTTCTTTTCTATCTCTTCTGGTACACGGTGAATTAGAGCTTGATTTGTGGATATTTGTGGGTCATGAGGTGGCGAATTATGAATAGTCTTATTAGTTGGTCTATAAGCGGCCGACTGCTGGACCTCTACTACAAAAATGCCGTCGTTATCAGGGGAGTATTTCATCTTCGTTTCTCGGCCGTTCTTCATGATATCCTGAGAAATGACAAAAATGTTACTGAAAATACGAAAGATATCAAATTACTCTGGCAACATTTTAATTTCCATTTAACTATTTGTGACTAAATATAAAACTGCAACTATTTGTGATTTTGACAAGAGTATAATTAAATGATTAAATTTTTTTCATATTAGCTTGAAACATTAATTATCGTACAACTAATAAGTAAAAAAAGCTATATCAATAAATATTACGTTTCTTTCCTCAGTTTCAACGATGAGGTGGTTGTTCTTTAGAGTCATGGTGAATATGGAACCGTTGGCAGGCGGAGCGTCCCCATCTTCAGTGCCGTCGACATGCACGTCATCCGTGGATGTCTTTAACTGAAACAAAAACAAATACATATTCGTAAAATATTGAACCTAGTGAAGAACTTCCATCAGATACAGACCAGCAATAAAGAATAAAAATGATCACATCCATTTTATTTTAGTATTTTGTGACCCAAACAAAAAACGTTTTGTCGTTAAATGCGAATTTTTCATTACTAATTCTGTTTATTACAAACGCCATAACGGTCTCACAGGTAAGTGACACTTCAACGAACTGCTAACAAAACGGTACAAATATTATTGAGCTAACTGAATCGGCTAATATGTACATTCACATTTGGTAATACAAATTGACAATGTTCTTGAGGTACACTACAGGGAATGAGACCTACATTGTTTCAAATTCTTCATCTTAAGTATGTTGATTATCTGTGTGTGATACAAATTATTGTTTGTATGTGTCTAGTGTTAATTAAGAAAAACAATTAAGAAGTTAAAATAGAGTATAAGTTTAATTCTAAAAGTGAACTTCGCCGTTTTCCATACTTAATTTATTTCTCTAAAACTATTTTTATTTCTCGTTTTGTAAACTGTATACACCTATCCCTGAAACTATATATCAGACACTATCCAAAAAAAGACGAATTTTCTCTTAACATCTAGCTGTTTACAAAGGTACGAGTATATTCAAATGAAGATTTTTAGTGATTTCTAATAATTTTTTGTTGTTTATTACTAATAACTTACTAATCAGAAAAAAAAACAAAAAGGTCTTACTAAACAAGGTCTTTTCAAAAACCCCCAACCAAAAAGATAAAGGTTTTTTAATGTTAGACACGAGATAAAGAACTAAGATGCAGGCGACGATCCGTACGTCGTCACAAGAGCGTCCAAATAAAGTGAGGTCAGAGCGACGCCACGGAACATCACGTGCATGACTAATGTGTCGCTCGCACAAAGACGACGGGTTCTATCGCATATGCATTCGGTCGGTCGCTAATGATTCCATCGACGAATCATTCACCTTCGCCCACCTCATCAGCCAACGTATTAAGACGACGCGGATCATTTTGACTTTTTAAATCCTAAGATTATAAACGCGAATGTGAGTTTGTATGTTTGACACGCTTTCACGCCTTTACTACTGGACCGGTGGTCATGAAATATTATACACTCGTTGTCAGCGGTACACAAGAGGATATGAATTTTAAAGCTTTCATAAAAGTTCTTAGATCATGTTAAATAAACTGTTCAAAAAATATTTAAGTGTTTTTAATTATTAAACATAACTGGCCTGTTGGATCAGTGGTTAGTGTGCCCGACTGCATGGACTTTGGGTCCGATTCTCAACCAAGACTATTTTTGTAATGAGTTTTGTGTCTAGGTGTAAATTATCTACGTGTATAATAAGAAATGTATCGGTTGTCTGCTTAATATGGCCCAAAGTTCGTCTAGTTAAGGTCAGATGACCATATATGAAGTTTACTAAAAATATTTAAAACATTTTGTTTCTCACACCCTCCGGCCCATTGTTCGATTTTGTCGACTAATTCACTGAGAGTCATTGATCTCCAAAAGTTAGGTAAGTTTACGATGTAATTCTAAGGACATTGTATTGTCAAGTGGCAGTCAAAACTCCTTTTAAGGGCATTACTGCCATCTCAACAAACCTGTCCATTGTGGTCGACACTTGACTGAGATCGTGTTAAGTCGACTTTTTATTTATTTTCCGAGAATCACATGCGCCTACGCAAGCCCCTAAGCTAAGAATAATAACCAATGCCGTTTGAGGTTAACGAAGCAATTTTGAGGTACAATTTTTCTTTAAGCATTTTTTTATTAAATATTTATTTAGCGGTTAACTAAAAAATTCACAAACATTTGGAAAAACACTGCACTAATAGGCCATACTTTGATATAATGAAACTTATGTTATTGTATATAACTGTATAAAGACGGAAAAATTAACAAGGAACCCTGATCTGGACTGGGGATAAACCATGATTATTATTATACTGACTGACTATTAATACTGTCTGAAAACGAAAACTAAGTATATCAACTATTATTCCCTTTCCATTTTTATAAGTACACCTGTAATTATTATTACATTTTTTCTATTTCATGGTACCCACTTTTGCGTAGCTTAATGCCCAAACGGAAAAGTCCTGTGAAAAGAACGACGAAAAGAAAAATAAAAAAGACAAAAAGATGAGTAAAAGTGAAAAGAACACATAACGACTTTTTTTACTAATATGAAGCTTACCAACATATTGAAACCCTTAGATATTTATCATACAAACGTTATATGGTTTTAAAGGGCGTTTCATAACGCACAGCGCCATCTATTACCAAATAATAGAAACTCGTTGTAACGTCTGCCTAAGAAGAAATGTGCTGTTATTTTTAGCAAAATTAGACGTAGTTAGGAAACCTTACAGATTGAACCAATTGTTTTAATATAAAAACACATGCACTAATAAAAACACATATTGATTATACTAATCAGATAATAACAGAAAATATTTAACTGCGAATATTACCTCTTTACAATCCGTATTTATTAGTTGCTTTATCTTTTATTTATTTTTTATTTAACTTTATCAAACAAAGTATGACAAGTTTTCTGATTAACAATGAAATGTGCATCATTATTTTAACTTTAAATTTACTTTATTGTAGGAATAAAAAGTGGCTTATTGTAAATAAACTACTTAAAGTAGATGTATGAGAAATACATACATATATTGTAAGTTCGTAATGACGATAAAAGCAACCCTGCCTTATTTTCTTAAGTTAAATATGTAACTGTTGGCTGTACATCCCATCACGTGCCAATTCCAATCCGTAAACGACAGCTTCCGAGAGTTAGGTCATCATTCGATCCAAATTGACAGAACTCATATTATTGGCCAGCTTGTAAACATTTTAAACCTTGTATTAACATCCTGAAGGTTTCGAACACGGATTAACGCTTGATACTTAACGATAAATTAATTATTAACCACCTTATTGAAGTATGAAATCTTTAAACTAATTGGCCATTAACAGTTTCTCCTTCGACAGCAAACCGCGATTAGATTAAAAAAAAGAAAAACTTTATTTTATAGAAAAATTGTGATGTACACAAATATTAATAATAACATACATGCCCGCATACTACATAGCTACAAACACACAAATATATATAAAACCAGGCCTATAGCGAGGGAGCGCCATGGTCCTCCAAGAACTTAAAAAGACTGATGATTATGATAGGCATAACTATTTGACTACGTGTGATTAAATCTTACCAATATCGCATTCCAATATTCATGTGTCAGTGATGAGAAATAGGGTGGGTATGCAGCGTATACCGTGAGCTGGCTTCCCTTGACAGATCCTTTGCGATCGACAACTGCGACACAACTATAAGCAGTTCCAGCTACGTATGAACTACCAAAAATATCTATATTATTTCACAGATCATAACAGATTTATAAGGAGTTCATATTTCTAATCGGAATTAGGTATTTTTATCTGTATGCAATTTTTTATGCTTTTTGTAATTTTATAACGTATTTATATTATATAGGAATTGCACAATCCTTTTAATATGAGAGGAGACCCATATTCCAACAGTGGAACGATTAATTGGTCGATTTTTATTATTATTATTATATGTTATGTTAAATATGTATAATTTGATTGTTGAAAAAAAATTGTAAGTCATAAATTAGTAACAGTGTTCCATTAGTATCGTTACTATTCCTATACTAATCCGTCCGCAATACAAACTCTCCGCAAATGCCATTTAAAACAAATGTTTAACAATTCTTAACTAAAATATTCCGCCATTTCAAAATAGTACTCATAATATTCTTTGACCGATTATCCTTGACGAGACGCTAATAATATAACACAAAAAAATTTTGAAACGTTCAATTAAAACTGAAGTTAAATATTGCGCAATTTTTAAATGACACTCAAAAAAATCGTATGTCCGTTTATTATCTGTTGAAAGAGGCTAATAAAAGTATCGAAATCGCCCCCGAGCGCCTAGGCCCTACGTTTGTGTCTAACTTGGCCCACGGGTTCGATGCCCGGTCGTCGCCCGCGCCGTTTTCGGCCATGTTTTTTTTTCGCCCTCCGCTCGCAGCCTCCTGCAATCGCGTTGCACTTTTTAGATGCACCTACTCTCGATGTACCTCTATCTAACGACCGAACAGCGACACGCGTAAAGCGGCCACCAATGTTTTATTCGTTTTACGATTCTGCTCAATGTTAGAGTATTTTAAATGTCTATGAATATGTAGTTAGAATGGAGATAGATTCCTAACTATTATCAAATAATGATAAAAATAAATGTTTTCTTTTGTGATGAATGATATCAAAGCTGTATTGGACGTGTAAAATTATTAACAAAACACTGAGGAATAATATTAGTCTGACAAATTCAATACGAACTAAAATACTGCTCTCAGTCACGGTTATTTCCCGAGTCCTCCTTCATAACTAGCGTCGGTAAAGTTTGTCTCGCATTAAGTACTTTTCCGCGCTTGATAATATAATCCCCTGAAGCCACAAACCTTGCTAAAGATTCTATTATCTTTGTTATTTTACGAGGATTTTCACTTTCATTTTCTTAAAGTATATTTCAAAAGAAAGCTTCATTTCTATCTAAATTGATGTAGCATGTTAATAATTACCATAATATCAGCAAAACGTTTTTTACAAGTTAACCTCTTAAGACTTTAAGCTTTAGCTTTAATATTGACAAAATGTTGATATATTGGGATATTCCAACCCTCTTAACATCATTATTTGATAAAAAAAAACTAGATTACTAAACAGAAAATAAAACATTAAAATTTATTAGTATTACTACTATTATTATATCTTCACACCAAACCCCTTACGGGATAGGCAGAGAGAACCGAGTGCCAACGATATCCACCCTTATAAAACTGCTGTGTTTCTTCTAAATTTATCATCAACAGTCGAACGTATGTAGATTTTGATTATCTTGAAGTTTAATTCCAACCATTTTATATACATTGACTCTCCACAGCTTCTCTGTTCGAGCACAAATTCGTCGCGCAGTGCGTTGCACTATACGAGCCAGTTTGACTAGATTTTTGGCAGCGCAGCGCTGCGCGGGAGTCGCCCGGCGCGCCGCCGAATTCTTTTATGAGTTTTTGATGACTTAGAGCTTTTTTTGCGCACATAACTCCGCCTGTTACATATACGAATAGAGTTATGGTATTTCGTGCAAGAGGAATGCAATTTATCGCTGCTGCACGAAAATAGCGTCTTAAATTGACGTTGAACATGCCTACATCGCTTCGAGGTACATATTTATATCGTTGCGCATAATTAACATTCAGATAATGACTCACAGAAGTGATATACCAATACTTTTTTTATTATACAACACAGTTGATCTACGTGAATTAAATATTGTTATTAAACATAAGTCCTGAACATCCTTTTTGTTATTTCTTATTAAATAATTCATGCTAGTTTATATGCAGAAGGCCTCATTGGTATAGTGGTTGCAAGCGCATTGGCTGAGCATAGAGATCCTGGGTTCAGTCCCCGGATTGAACTAAATTTTATCGGGTTATTCTCACTTGAAAGCCCCAGTAACTCGGGGTCTGGATTAGTGCCTGATATATAGCAATAAGCTCCCCTCCTATTGTGTGAAAAGTACTACATACATACGAGTATGTACCTCTGCTTATCGCTTCGTGGAAATACAGGTGTAATGTTATGTTATACTTTTTTGTAATATAACGAACACTAAAAACAAATTAATTGAATAAAAATAGTTTAAAAAAATTTGCGCTATAAACATTTATATAAATGACATGAAAATAGCACATAAAGTGCGTAAGCTAAGCAAATCGATTTCAAATCTTAGAAGTACACCGGGGTCCTATATTAACAATTTTATTTCTTTATTTCGTAGATGTATGAAACGTACCGCTGGATTGAAACGTGTCCTAATCCAGAGAAGACCTGACAAGAAACTCAAAGAATTTGTCTTTTTATTGTTTATTTTATTACAACATCTCTTAAGTATAATATTTAATATTTGTTCTCAAATTATAACCCAGTACAAGCGTTCCTGCTTGGTAAAAAATGTAAATTTTTCTTCAAATCTCAATATTTTTCGTTTTCTTTCCCTTGTCATTATATTTCATATGTTTAACAACATTATATAAAAATTTTAATTAACAGGACCGTAAGAAATAACAGGTCGCATTTATATATACCAGAAGATGTAATAATGACAGAAAAATGTCTAGTCTTTCCCGCGTTTTCTTACAAATGTTTGTAATCTACATTCAAAATGGCGGCCGTGGCAGTTCCGCCGTGGCACACAATTAAAACTGAACGCGCGGAAGAAAATTCATGGTACAGTTGTATAAAATTATATATATACTTAATATAAATGTCGGCGCAGTTTAGGCGTTTCTGAATTTAATAAAATAGTAACTTGTATGTTGTATAAATGGCCGTAATTTCAAATTTAATCGTTTTAATACACTTTAAAGCTGTGTCACAATACAAACGGTAATATGTCAATATTGCATAGATGCTGTTCATCGCTTTAATATGCCCCATTCATAATTCATATCTATCAATACTGAATGTATATGTTACGGCATATATATAAGTACTTATTTTCGATAATTATATATAAAATTAGATATAAGTACTTATTTCGATGTACAAGATAGGTACTTATGATGTGTAATATCACGACTGAACCATAAAATAGAATATTTGGTGGTTAATACAGAAATTGTTATCGTAACGTTATAAACCATGTTTCAAGAATTGCTATTAACATTTCTCACTGAACACTAACAAGTTTTTATTAACTTGTAATTATAAAATTTCAATTTCGGTAAAAATAAGTAAACGAACGAAACGTGAAATAGACAAGAGTGAAAGGAACGAGAAAATGACGGTGATTTGTGTGGAATTCTGAATAAACGCTGTACCCTACTTTCATAATTTTACTGCCGCGAGATGTCTAACGTGCCGAGAGTTTCTCTACCCTTTACAATAAAAACTTTAAGTTTAAAAGTTTACGAGTGACATTATCATTGTATTATATGAACCGTAAACGTTGCGCACATGTTGCTCGTGGCATTAACTCTATAGTCATTTCCGTAATCTTCTTAAACGTCTTTAAAAGTATCATGTTACGAGTACATAAAAAATGTCCGCTATGAAACATAGCTTTCTCATACAGCAACCTTACAATCTCAGAATTTGGAAGACAAGAAGAGACTAACGGCGAGTTCGGGCTGAATCCTTCCAGGGATTGAGTTTGTATCTTTCTGCCACTTAATGTTAACATTTGTTTTTATTTACTATATAAATTATTCAAAATTCATCAAGAACTGTTGCATAATTATGTACTGATTCGAATAGATATAATATATGTTCTGTAATGTATAGAAGACACCACTAGCCATACTCATTAATTAACTTCATTTAATAAAAAAACTCCAGTGATAGCCTAGTGGTTAAGAATTCAGCCTCTCATCCCGGGGGTGCTGGGTTCAAATCCAAGGCGCGCACCTCTTCACAAACGTGCATTT
>DWED01000116.1:0-14563 GCA_018245795.1 Protelbella ruficauda | reverse complement strand
GGAGTCTGTATCTGTGCCCGGTGTGTGGCAATAGGCTCACCACCTATTCCATGGGACCTAAACGTAACTGGTGAAACGTGGGGGTGCACTGCAGTCCTCTGCCTACCCCCTCAGTGATTACAGGCATGATGTTACGTTTAGTTCAGCATTGCGTCAATAAAGTTTGTTTTATGATCATGTAACTATAATATGATGTATTAATATCTTTAAGTTAACGATAAGTTAGCAGCTAAGTGATAACATCTTTGAGTACCTCAAGTGATTAGAGAGTCTGGTTGGGTTTCCTGCGACATTTTAATTTCTTGAGGACTTTAAAGTTTTTAATGCTTGTGTAATATAAATATCTATATGAAGTATATTTCTGAATTACATAATAGCGGTTCAAATGAACTCACGGAAATATGTAGCGTTTATATTACATTGTCACGCCAGCAGAGAGAGGGAGAGAGAGCCAAACATCTATATTCTTATTATTATCTCTTTTTTCAGATCTCAAGTGCTCATCTATATAAATAAAATGATATGTAAATAAAATGATAGAGGTCTGTCGTTGTGTGCGCATCGTGCAAAAACTACTGGACATATATCGACCATTTTTTTTAGTTTCACTTTTTAGACACTTGGTTCTTATCTCAAAAAAATATTAGGATATCTTCGTTTCATGTAAAGTTATTAAAATTTTAAGAAACAATCATTTTCAGCGATGTTTTTAAGATTCTCAAAATATATGTTTTCCGTCAATATTTTTAATGTGTTTTTCTCTGTACATAAAATATATTGGTGATATCATAAACATCAGCGACAAAATTGCGGGTATCATATAATTCTGCATAATATACATATGAAATCAAACGCTCTGATGAACTGTTCAGAATAACGCCACCATGGTCTTATTCTTGCACTATATGCCAAAGAAGGAGATTCATTCAAATTGACAGAACTCTTGAAAAACCCCAATGATACAGTAATTTTTGTTTGTTACAGGACTCATCTGGCTAAACTGCACGCAGATTAACGGTACAAAAGATGAAATAATACCTCAATTATAAGTTTACAATTAACTAAACACTGTCACGGTAAAATTGGTCACTAAAGGTAACAAGTCCAAATCTCAATTAGTTCAACATTATTCTTACAAAATTGATCGTAGCCGCAATAGCATTATAATTGGGCAGATGAAGTGTTGAAGAAACATATGATGACATCGAGCGAGTTCGTGTAATGATATGACGCTAACACATCCATTTTCAAAATGCAGAATATTTACATACATTGTCAAAAAAGGTTAACAGTTGCATTTTGTATCACGATTTTCACAAAACAACGATGGTGGCGCTGGAACCACGAGTGAATTATACATGGCACACGTTTAACCTTTTGGTTTTTCACTTGTGTTTATTAAAATATTCAACTGAACATACCTACCCAACCGACCGAATGAAAAGAATACGTGAAACCTGCATTTTAGATTTCCTCTGCTTATGTTTAACGGTCATAACCGGGATGGTTTTTGTACCCGAATAAGGTAGAAATAAAAATATAGAAAAATGACGGTATGTTAATAGAATGCTAGAATTTTTTTGCCTCAAATGGTTAATTCTTTAATAATGTATTAACCACATTCATCACCATCATCATCATCAGCCTATCTCAGTCCACTGCTGGAGATAAGCTTCCCACAATGAGCGTCATTGCGCTCTGTCCTCGACTTGCCGCATCACTAACCACATTGCTGCTACGTAACCAAATACATTGTTTTCAAATTACGGTCGTGTCTGTACAATGAGTTGTTCAAATAAAAAAGTATTCGTAACTACGAATGAAATGGGAAATCTTCGTTCCAATTATGATAAATTCGTGAAGTTAATAATAAATTCGTGAAGTTAATATTAAATTCGTGAAGTTAATATTAAATTCGTGAAGTTAATATTAACTTTTATTAATTGTTTTAATTAACAGTCAACTTCCAATAAATTAACGGACTCTAAGTAGATTAACTTTGATAAAAATGTGTATTTAACGTGGATAATCTTATTTGGGTGCTCCAGTTACTTAAAAACGTAGAGAGGAGCGGAAATATGCGTAACAGAGGTTTTTTGTGTTTTGTGAACAGTTTTGTGTAACAGAGGCTTAGTAAACATTGCTGGACACAGACACAAAAATCAAACAAGAGGAGTTAGAAAGAATTCTGATATCAGATACCGTTATGTATTTCCAGCATTCAAAATGTACTCTTGGATTTCTCTAACTTAAGATTTCTAGTAGTAGCTCGGAGTCTGCATTTGTGTTCGGTGTATGGCAACAGACTCGGCTCCTATTCCATAGGACTTAAACGTAACTGGTGAAACGTGGGAGTGTAAGTGGGAGTGAGAGTTATACACCCCGTATAACATACATAGGTGAAACATAGGAGTACAACACTCATCTGTCTGCCCTTTTGTAGAAATACAGACGTGATGTTATTCAAAAAGTACGCTAAGATAACGCTTTGAAAACAAAGCTTATGATTTATTTTAATGTTTTATTTGACTTTAGTTACATAAAGTTGCCTTAAATTATTTCTATTATCCTTAGATGCTTCATCCTAATAAATAGTGCTTTCTTAAATAAATTTGGGTGCGACAATATTAAATGAATTCAGATTAATATTTTTCGCGTGGATTTTTTCATCTGTAAATAAGCCCACACGTCTGTCCACAATAAAGCCAACTATAAAAGGTAAAGTCAGTAAGCAACACATGGTATGACTTTTATCTATATTTATTACCATTTTACTGTTTCATTATCATCTCTATATATGTACCAGATTTTATTATTTCTTCTGGATTTTATAATAAATTCAAAACTAATTATTCGAAATGGTTATATGTTGCAATTTCTGGATCGTACACGGCCAGCAACAGTAATTGTTCTGTCTGATATCGTGCGCTTGTATATTTCATAGTAAGATGTTTCTGGAATGTAATAATTTTGTTTGTTACCTTAGATCAGATAGGTAAATATTACTTTCATAAGACATAAACGTTGTGGCTGCTTTCCGACGTTGTATTATGTAAAAATATATGAATATACGCTCTTTTATTTGCTCTTTGGACATACTTTTTCTTGGTTTCATCCCTTTGATCTACTAAAATCTAGCTATAAAACTGGTTAACGGGTAAAGATGAAAGGTACATTTCTAAACGTTTGAAGACGTTCGAGATGAAATCTTACAAAGCCTTGGAACCTGAAAGCCCAGAGTTAAGGTGAACGCCAGGTGGCTTAGGAAATATCTTAAAAATACTGGCCTGTTGTTACTTGGCTATGAAATACTACTAACGGCGAGGAAAAATATATAAAATTTCAAAATGTCAAAGAATTTTTTTAGGTCTTAAGTTAACATAAATCCGTTTATTGTCTCGTTATTGGACACTATAGGGTGGACACTATAGGACACTATTGGACACTATTGGACACTATTGGACACTATTGGACACTATTGGACACTATCCACACATCTTCAAAGGTATTGATGAAATCTCGTAAGTTTCTGCAATATTATTGCAAATGTCCATCGCCTTAACGCGGTTGTAGATTGCAAGTGTTTTTATGGATGACCACTAGTGGTAAATTGCCACGAGTATTTCTTTGCTTATGTGGTCAAGTTTAATAGTCGGTTCAGGTAGTTATCACTAGACAACAATTTGAAAACCTTCTCAAAAGTCTTAAACGCGATTTAATATCATCCAACATGATGATTGGCTACTAACATGTATCTACGCAAATCGGCCATAGAGCAACGTGGTCGAGTATACTCCAGGTCGCCTATAGTGGTACGAGATACTCACGTTTATCAGAACCACATAAAAATGGTAGTCGTATCAAGTCATAGTCAATTTTAAAAAAAGGTTCCTGTAATGTTTTAAGCTCGCTGAAGTATAAGGAAAAATAAAATTCAAAACAGTTATTAAAGTAGCAACGATTTACAAAAATGTGTCTGAAAATTTTTAAATGTATTGTGTCCATACTGTTGTTGTAATATACATATATAAATAAGAACAAAGGCCAGAAAACTCACATATTGATGGTGGGTGCTGATGTCCCGTTTGAAGAGAAGTCTCAGAAGCTTCGGAGCTGTGACCGCCTGATAATCTTGGACCAGGATGTGAATGCAGTACAGGACTCCTATGAGCAGTGCCAGAAGAATAATAAGTCTGAAAAATAATTGAGCCTTTAACAAATCACGCTTTAGATCTAGCTTTAGTATTAAATAACAAAAACGTTATTGGTATATCTAAACAATTGGCTTTGCTATTACAAAGTCTTCCTAGATTAGCGGTCATAGATGAGCTGACTGACCATTTTGGTCAAGCACCACTGCATAAACATCGTAAGCTGATCGTTCCGATCAGTTCTGTTTTGTTTTGTGTTATATATTTTTATTTAAGGTGAATATACAATTTCAAATACATATCTAATATAAAGGACACACAGAAAACCATAAAATCAGCATAGTTCACAAAAAACCAAAATGCCCGAAATATACGTTATAAACAAGAAACGTACATTTTTCGCAAAGTTCTGAGTAGCAACAAGAACAAACAAACATAAAAAAGTGAAAAAAATACATAAATATAACAAAAACAAATTTACGCTAATGGTTTACATTCTTAACTTTTTAACGTTAAATTAACTTTAGTTAAAGTGAAATAAAATCGTTATTCCTTCTTCGGCAGAGCGAAAATTGCTGAATAGAACTAGAATTTCATAGTAAAAATACGTTCAAAATAGACTGAAAGGTTTTAATTGACTATCGATTCGAAAAGACCGATCTTGCGAGTAATTGTTTCATTTTATGAAGTCTCGACTGAATTGAGAAAAGTTTGAAACTTCGGTTATTAGCATTTTTCCTCCGTCGATGCTTAACTAGCGATCGATTTGGAGATAGCTGGAGAAGAATAAGAGATATAAAATAGATTTTAAGTTATATCCAGTTATAACAATTCGAAGGAACTAATGTAACTTTTTATTAAGTTTTGTCCGCCTTGGAATCCACCTGTTTGGCCAATAATATTTTTTGTTATTTTTGTTACATTAATGTTCGTGAAAAATTTAATATTTTCTTCTGCGGCTATAAATTGAGTGCTATATTGAGCACGTTAAATTCATATTTGGCAATAATGGCAGTAATGGCGGGGAAACGAAGTACCATAAGGGTTCAGTACAGCTTTATGTTATGTCTGTAACGTTATTTCCGTATAGCATTCGCCTGGTCTAGAATGAACATACATTAGACAAAAATTCAGTTCGTTGTAACTACGTGATCATTTATAGAAACACGCTTCAGAAAACAAAGCATCATTTGAGAATAACGTGTTGCTCACTTTTTTCGTCACATGTACATCGATTTTTTTTTAAATCTATTAAAAAAAAACCTTTTACTCTACAGGGCCTACATATAATTTGATATCTAAAGCGACTTTGTTCATTAAGTTTTCGAACTGATATTGAGGGCGAGGATACACGTGCTTATTGGCTGATAAACTTTTCCAATAAACTGGAAATTATTCCAATTAGGACCGTTACACTTGGCGTATAAAAGCGTGGTTCTCGTACAATTTATTAGTACAAACATGTTACGCATGTAGATTTTGTAAATAAATGGTTATTTTACGGCATATAAAAATATATAGCGTTTAGAAATTAATTATTTCATTCAATAGAAATCAAAGTCATACATATATTTTACATGTACCGAGTACTAATGCCACCCTTAAATTAAGTCATGTTTATAGATACCCTTTGTGTCGTCATTCTATTACCATTTTTATACCGACCCTTTTGTCATTCCACTGTTGGACACTCCTCTCAGAATGAGAGGGTTAAGGCCATATTCTGCCTGCGGGGGTTGCTGTGAGGGTTGATATTCTACTTTTAAATTACAATTACAATAATATTTCTGCCTCACTAAAACCTTCAACCGCATCTCGCGCATACACTTCCGGTACGACACTCTAATAAGTAGGTTTTGAATAAGCCTATCGGATATCCCTGAGAATTTTCATGAAGATTTCCACTTCATCGCTGCGAAAAATAACGCTTTAATATAAAAATTCTTCACCAGAAATTCAACGTGAATTTTATATTAAGGCCTTATCTCAGTAGGCATTTTTATTTTTTCCGATTAGCTTTTAAGGCTTAGCGGAACGCTTTCGTGTTAGTAGGTATCTTCAAGGATTTTTTTATAGACTCGTTGGACGTGCTGGAAAATTTCAACGGATTATTCGTAAGTGGAAAAGTATCATCATTTCTTAAAATCCATCACCCAAGTGCAGGGTATGATCCACGGATGAGTGAAATAAGTCGCAAACGTGGACACAGACACTATTCGCATCTCAAACTACCCGCGTTTTGTGGTGGGGTTAATAGGAATAGTGTTTTTATTAGTTTACTGCTAAAAAGAGACAAAAAAACTATGACAGTCCATACAATTGCATTAACATTCTTATTTTCACGTAAGATAAAAACACAATCAACAGGGTTTTTTTTTATAATACGGCAATCACATACTTAGGTACATATGAATGGTAATAATAATCATAAAAGCAATAAGTTAAAATACTGAGGATTATAAATAATGGCAATAAAACTAATAAAGGATTTAAAAAATGAACGAAAGAATGAATGAATAAATCATTGAATGGGTGGCTGAACAAATGAATGGTTGAATAAATAAATAAATAAATAGATTGAACCTTCTCAAAAAATTGAAATAGACCATATTTGTTACTGCCGTTGTATTTTTGTATTATTTATATATATGTTTGTTTGAATATCATTCATACACATCATAAAGTCCTTCATATGACTTTAAATTAAAGTCTACCTTCAGAAGTACAATAACAACACAAGTAAAACTTTTATAATTTTTAAAACTCACTTAATTCCCATCACTGGCGAGTTTCACGGACACTAAACGTCGGGGACACTGTTTAGAGACTAAATTTGAACTCTTCGTCTGCATATCCTTGCACTGTTCGTTTTATTATTACACGGCCGAGAGCGGGAGGTATTCAAGCCGCTCGCAATTAAAGGCGTCTGCGTTATTCTCAAACGGAGCGTGTAATGTTTCTGTTTGTGGGAGGAAAGTGGCTCTGCGTACATTCTACCGCAACGGGTTCGTTGTTTCATTTCCGGTATAGATTATGTATGAACGGAGAGGGCGAGGTAGGAAAAAAGCCTCATATACTCGTAACGTATATTATGTTAAGCTTAGTATATGTATTTAGGCTCGAATTCGTATAGTGAAAATCTTTTTTTGGCGGTTTTTATATTATATGTATGAGTTGTACAAACTTTGCCTACATGGAAAAATTATTTCTATTAAAAATTCGTTCTACAATAAATTGAAAACGTGGCACGATGGTGCTCATTAGGGGAGGCTTGTGTCGACCAATGGACTTGGAAAGGCTGATGATGATGATCATTCCACATAATTAATTAATCATAATTGCATTATGGGATTAATTATTGTCATTGTGAGAAACGATTCGTGATGAAACGATTTGATTGTTGTCACAATTTTCTTCCGAACCTAGTTTGTTTTAAAGATAAATTTAATCAAGTAAAGAAACATACGATTCATCTAGTTACTAATATTCACCGTCTCCTAGATACCTAAGCAAAACTAGAGTCGTAAAATCGTAAAAGCTATAAACAAAGATTTTTCACGTCCAGATTAATCCAAAATTAAAATTTAATGGTAGGAAATTATAATTATTCCTTAGAAAATAATTTCAAGCCGAACAGCTTGTGGACGGAAAATAAACACAAACGAGCACAGATTAAAAATTTATTCCAAAAAAGTTATTTTTTTTTTTTAATTCCTCTATTGTCTATTTGTAGGTCAGCGTGTGGCATTGAAAACAGATGGTAGGTGTGCACAATATTTGAAAACAAAAAAGTTTCAAAAGATATTTTTCTCTATTGTTGTCTATATGTTTTATTGTGTTTCTAAACCCGTCAAAGAAACGGAATTTTTCGTGGAAATTGTTCTATTTTCGCAAAAGATGAGTTTTCTGTATGACATAAAATTTTGAATCGCCGTATAGGCTAAGAGGAATATCTGCGACACATTTATTCATCCCTATCAGTGTGAAAAGCTGCAAAGCTCGATGTCAAAACATAGACTTCCATTTTTTCTTTCGTTCCGATTTGACTTTTCGATAATAAAATCCAAGTGCTGTTTCTTTGACTTCTTATTCAGATTAAGCGGCTTAGTTAATGTAAGATTCTAACAACGCTTCTGTGACCAATTTCGAATAGGACGATATTTACTAACACAATATAAAACAATACAAACACTTTATTGTATTGCCATATAAAAATACAAAGTACAGAATAATAAAATTTGGTAAAAACAAAAGGCGGTCTTATCGCTAAACGAGCGATCTCTTCCAGACAAACTTTACTGGAAGGAGCTTATTTAAAAAAAAAAAAGTGGGCGGGGCATACAAAATTGTAGCTTAATACATTCGCAAAATCATATCAAAGAATGTGGCAATGTAGCTAAAGACGAGCTTAGAGATGAGTTACATTTACATACTAAATGTATTCATACTAACGTACTAGCTGGGTTAATAATATTAACAATCCCCATTCCTGCAGTCCTATGCAGGGGACTTATGGAGACTGATGACGATGATTTCTACAGTTCTGTTACCAATTTACCACTAAATCATGACTTTAATAACAGCTTATACTAAGAGGACTAATTGACATTGGCCGTCCTATTTCTGCAGTCCTATATGAGGTCAGTTAGAAATATCTATTAGCAGCACCGGTAACTTTTAACTCGTTCGATATTCTTTTAATTTTAAATGAGTTGTGTTCAAATACAAATACATTAACATGAGGTTAAATTATTTCAATTCAACGTATTGGTGACGGTTAAAATGGTGGCCACCGACTTTGTTTTGTCTACCACATACTTATCTTCACCTCTGTTGGCTGAAAGTTAACAATAAAGACTAAATATAGGTATAATAAAAACTAAAAACGTTTGCACACGTCACAATTATACCCTCAAGTTAATAGTATGAAATAACTTAATGGCAGTTCTGAGTTGCTAGTCTTTGTCAATCTTTAGAATCTCAAGAGTGGGATAGTTGCGTAAAACTGTTAACGCCAATGTTGTTTATTCAAGAGATGTACCATTTACGTCCTCTGTCATACTCGTAAGCGTAATAATAACAATATAATGTTCCCACTATACCTGTTTCAGTAGGTGTAGCAATGTATGTAAGCAATAATAATAATGAGTCAGATACCGGTTAAAGTGCCGCGACCACGGCGACTGTTCCGTAGTTGATAAGTTTAAGTAGCTGATGCCCGCGATATCGTATGCGTTGTTTGTGGTACTAACAATATTTTTAGATACAGAAAAGAACACAAAAATTAGGAGGCAAAAATATAATTTGGTAATCTTCTAAAATAGCTAAAAATAGTAGTTTCTCAAAATTTGAATGACTTTGCATTAAATTAAGTTAACACCCACGCACGCACGCACGCAAGTCGCACGCAAGATGCACGCAAGACGCACACAAGCACGCCCGCAAGCACCTCCGCACGCACGCAAGCACGCCCGCACGCACACACGCAGGTACTCACGCACGTACGCACACGCAAAGTCACACATAAACAAAATATAATTAAAAAATATGTTACAAACCGTATGATGTTCTCGGAACAAAATGTATTGACAATAGAGGAAAATCAAAAAGAGCTTACAAAAATTCTGAGTAGCAATACAATAAAAAGTACCGCAAAGAATAACGAGGTTGCCGTAACGATTGTTAGCGTTTTATTATGTATACTATTAATTTTTTTTATATGATTTATAATACTGCTAATTGCTATTCATCAAATATAAAATTAGTGTATTTTTAAATAATATCAAAAGAAAACAAAATGAGCTTATTCATGCTTACATTTTTAAATTTTGAATAACTAGTCACACTAGAACAGTTTGGCTGTTTGTTGATGAAGATGAATTTTAATAGTTCATGTTTGATGATGAACTACGAAAGTTCATCGTCTTGATCAATCGTTTTGTCGCTACATTGTTAGGCTCTATTTTAGTGAGAATGAGTAGGTTTAAAGCTATAGTGTGTCAAGATAACCAACTTCGGGTTGGTGAAATTCCTCATGATATCTTCCTTCGCATTTACACCAAGTCATATTAATCCTGAAGTAATGGTGAAATTCCTCTTATGTCTAATTTCAATGTATTTATTAATGTGCAGAAGTGGACTGAGACAGGCTTATGATAATGCCGGTTATAATGTTTCCCTTAACTCTGGATAAATCGATATTGAGTACATCTATTACCGTTTGTATAGAAGTCTCATTTTTGGTCTTAAACTGAAGTATACTGTAGTCGCAAGACTTCGATAAAGCGTAGAAAATGAGGACTAATTAATTCTAACTTCCAACCACGTGGTCTGCGAATTGGTTAAATTCGTTCGAAGTGTTCGAATTAAACACGGCTTACCGAACATACCCAGTAACTTCGTCATTACTTGAGGAGCCGCAGTTAGAAGAAATGAGTTTCAAATTGCGTTTAGACGACCCGTTTGGGATACCATCGGTCTGCTAAGTTCGCGGAATCGATTTCCGGTTGGGCCAATATCTTACTAATTAATTTTGTTGTGGGTCCTATTTGTTACAATCTCAGCGTATTGGCTATATGTTACATCACGCCAGTAATCCCCAAGGGGAGGGCAGAGGAGTGTAGTATACTCCCGTGTTTGACCAGTTTTCTTTACGTCACACCATGGATTTTATGGAGAGCGAAATGCAACATACCGGACACAAATCCAAACTCCGTGCCACTACTAGAAATTTCTATTAGAAAGTCAGAGAAATTCAATAGTACACGGGAATCGAACCCAGGACCTCTCAAAGCAGTCGCGTTTGCAATTACTCTACAAACGAGGCCGTCAGTCTACGTGTTCTGGCCATCGAACTTATGATACTGGAAGTCCTAGGGTGGTTATACGTGAAACTATGAGGCACATTATTATAATAATGAGTAATGTATGTACACTACAGACAGTTCGTTTTTTACGTCACTGCTATTTAAAATGACCGTTACTTTGCAGATACGAGTACACTATACGACCTTCCGGAGTAATTAGCCCGGATAGTTGGGAGGAGCAGCATGAGGTCTGTCTCATGGCTCCTGCCACGTACAGATTAGTTTTATCTGAAACCACTAATCAAATAATTTTAGAAAGAATTACTTTTGAACAGTTTGATTCTTTGTAGGTCAGGTAGAGTCTTCAGGCCGAAATGGATGACTCATTGCGTTATACAATAGAGCTCTGGATTATATCGCGTCGAATTGTCGAATATCTTCAAATTTTAGTGTTCAATTTTAGAATTGTTTATTTCGTGACAAATTAACTCAATTGGTAGCTAAGCACGCTGCGCCATATTCTCGGCGTCGCTTAATTGTTATCAGGGCGGCTCTATTCTAGGCGTGTACTAAATTTAGAAGCTCTATATAACTTAGAGTATATGTATGTAGAGAATGAGTAGCGTAATGGGTCGTTTGAGTATTTCGTTACAAAAAAAAGGTTCGTTGAAAATAACTCTTAGATGGTAAGCGTTAAATATAAACCGACTGAAAGTTATATAAGTCCAGTTGTTAGAGAGCTGGATAACTTGGTTGTGGGTTGTTAATTTGATTCCAACCCGAAACATATATTTGTTTGACAAGTGCTTATTCTGTGTCTGGATGTAAAACAAATTTCTATAGCTATATATTTTAATGAATTTTCATGTACATTACGATAGTACAGACTCAATCTAGTTCGGCATGAAACGGCAGTATGTGGAAATGTCCCAAGTTGTTTAGTACTCATATTATTATACACAATCCGTCGATTATAGTCTGGTAATAACACCCACTCTAAAGTTTCGAGTATCAACTTCTAACTTTACGAAGTTGTGGTCCATTAAACTATACGAGTGAATGAAAGAACGAATAAATTTTAAAATAACATGCAAATAATCACTTTTATTAGATTCTTACAGCACGTATGCAGTAGACCGAATGTAAAAAGCAGCGGGAAAAGGTCTCATTATCGAAAAGGAAAGCTGTACAAGACAAGTGCCGTAACATCACGTTGATTAATAAAATAGAAAAAATTTTGAATTGATATATCGAGAGCTCACAAGTACACCCGTATATAATGACGTTTTATACTCATACGATACTTCAGCAAAGTAATAAGGTAATATGATTTTACGCCTAATAAAACTTTAATAAAATCTCAGGATAATAAAACGAGGCAACGAGCGAAGGAAAAATATTAACATACACAGAGAAATATACGGAGAGGTATGGTTATCTTTTTTCATATATTACCAGCATCTCCAGATCTGAGGATGCCTTTTTTATTATAAAATTATTAAATAAAATGAAAGCTATGTATAAAATGTTTATTTCGAACTGACGTCACATGATTATCCTGGTTGATCCTGTCGCACGAACTTTTTACGTTGGGCACGGAATTCTGCAATTGTACATAGTAAAAACTGCGGTAACCTGTCTTTTCAGATCCAATGAAACGCTCCATCAAGGTATGAAATTTAACCAGTACTTCCGCAGTTTTTCTTTGTACTTATCTTGTCAAATTATACAAAAATTCTACTTTCTACATGGGCATTTCTAGCTTAAAGTTAGATCTCAATTGGAATCGCCTTATGATTTATAATGTCTGCCACAAACTGGAATATTGTGAAGTCAGCACTACTGCTTGGATAAAAACCTAAGCAACGGCAGTTTTGCTGCAATCTGCTGCTACTGTTGCCGTGGCGGTATACAGTTTTTACATCATGTCAGCTCCTTTACTTGGCAGTCAGAGAGCGTTTTTTACGTTTGACCGTGGAGACAAGAATATTTTGGAGTTTTTTACTTCATGAATTATACCTAACATACGAGTACTATGTCAACCATCGTCATATATACCGATAGTGCTAGAAAAATGTAAACATAAATAATAACGATATTTATGTTTACATACCTTCAAACCTTCAAACCTTCAAAAGGTACCCGGTGCCCTGGGAGTGATGTCTTTCGTCTTCAAGACATACATACGTCTTTATACGTGGTTGAATATATATATCGTATTATTAATTGAGATATAAAATTTAATTATATCTAATTAACTAAAAAAGCGTCATACCTTACACTACGGCCATACTCTATAATGGTCTTTCACATCAAAGCAATACCAGCATGCTGTTTAATTTTCCTTGGCTGTTCCCTGTAGGATACCAATGTGCTTTGTTTACCATAGCCAAATGACGAAACCTAGTGTTTTGTTTCGATACGAGCGACCGAGGGGGAATTTGCAACAGTCCATTCGTCAGACTTTTTGATTACGTAACGAACTAATGGAAAATGCGAGAAATAGTTTTATAGTAGTTACCCAGAGTTTTCACAATTACTTTACGCTTTGTATGAAAGAGGTAGCGAGAAAATGGTGTAAAACTGAGCAGAGCTCTATGACGCTTTTCATTCCCTGAATCAGAAGTCAAAATAGCATCACTAGTCTTCATTGTTGATCATCATTATCGCAATTTTTGCTATTGCCGCAGGTTTTGCAATCAGTCGGATATTCAGGTCATCGAGTCACGGCCACGTCTCGGTAGAAGGAGCTTCGGTCGCCCTCCTACCACATGGTTTGACGACCTGAAAAAGACAGCGGGAAGCTGCTGGATTTGGAAGGCCCAGGACCGAAAGGAGTGGCGCCGATTAGGGAAGGTTTATGTCCAGCAGTGGACATCTAGAGGCTGACGATGATGATCATTCACCTCAACGTGAGGATTACCTTAATTTCTTAAGTATCTTGGATGTAAGTGAAATGAGATGGACGCTTATGGATCTAGTTTCAAATTCTCTTTTCTATAAGTTTTTACTATTTTGTAAATACATTTCATATATCTATCGGACAATTTAATCCAAGTTCCTCGTAGTTATTTTATTTTGTGTTTTAACTTACCGCAATTTCGTTATTTGCGTAATTACCCAACCTATGTTATGCAAGACGGTGGCATTTGTATACGACGTGTTAAATTGTTCGTAATAATACTTTGTTACGCATCAGTGTAATACAACTTTTAATATAATTTCCAACCACAGGTCAAAACACTGTATATTTATATAACGCAAGTCAACAGTCATGTCGCCGTGAGACTTACTTGAAAATATGTATATTCGCAGTGAGTAAAATATAGCCAAAGTAATAATTTAGCATATTATTGTTAGACATTTAATAGCGCTCTTTTATTTCAATTGTAAAAGAGATTATCGGTAAATTTAATATTTTCTTTAAAATTGCCTTGATAATTGATGATGAAGTAACAATAATTTTTAAATGGGGAATTTTATAGCGCTGTAAACGTAACTGGTGAAACGTGGGAGTGTACTATACTTCTTTGCTTACCCCTTGGGGGATTACAGGCGTGATGGTACGAATTTTATAGCAAAGATTGTCCATGCAGCTGTTTCGAT
>DWED01000115.1:0-14574 GCA_018245795.1 Protelbella ruficauda | reverse complement strand
ATGTCTATTAATTAGTTAATTCATTGTTTTTTTTTTTAAATCAAACGTGTCTATCGATCTAGTAAAATTGCGTTTATATTTTTCATTAATATTATATTTAAAGTGAAATATTAATTTTATTGTGATTAAAAAAACTTGAAGAAGCTATAAATAATTCATAAAATTCGTGATCTCGATTGGCGCATGCGCTTTCGTGCGATCAGATGAAGATGAAACATCTAGAAGATTCTGTATATACAATAATTACTGCCTCTGATAGCAAATATTCATTTTGTAATAATACTTTTTCATTAAATCATTATTTTAATGAAAAAGTATTATTGAATGTTTATAAACATACATATATTTTCGATAATTTATAATTGCAAAATTAATCAATAATAATTTTTTGGTTATTTATTCTTATGTATGTATTATATTCCATAAAAGTAATGGTTTCTAAAAAGCATATTTATTGTACAGAAAACAATATTCCTGTCGTTCTTTGCTGGTGCAAAAATGCAATTGAATGCGACATCTGTGCATAATACACCCAAAGCTCCCCCAGTCCTGTGCTCTACTAAAATGAAATTCGATTGTAATGAATATGAGGCTTGATCATTGCGTCTTTATATAGAGTTACGAAAGTAATAGACTTACCACAACAACAAAAAATTCAAATAATATGAAGGTACAGATTGTGTCGATATAAAACCACTTGTCTACGGTTTTACCGTTTTAAAGCTATTCATTCTTTTTTACATATACATATATATTTAGATACATTAGGAAAATATTATATAATTTTATTAGTTGTTTTTAATACACATCCTCCACATTTTTAATTGCATGTAATCTTATAATGTGTACTAAATAAAATATATTATTTTATTATATTCAATGCCATATCTAGATATTTGTAATACTCGGTGCAACCCCCGTCTCGTTAACGTCCCACACAAACCCATTCCATTGTCACCGCTCGAGACTTAAGCACTTGTTCCACTTCAGATCACCGGCCACCCCTAGATTCACTCAACTCTACATGTAGAGTTACAGAACGCATCGATTTTAAAACTTACTTAAATGTGGTATAACTTTACATAACGTTTATATTTATTTTATTTTAAATCTTTTTTTATTGTTAATATAAACTTGGCATTTTATAAAAGGAAAGCATTTTGGTAAATATTCTTGATTTTCTTTAAAACCATTAAATGAATGTTCGGAATGAAAACTATTTTTTATTAGTAGTATTTCGTCATTATCAGCCTGTTTAATCTTCACTAGGCTAATTTCAGAGGTTTTTGTATATATTTCCCGCGCTGGGCATACGGATTGAGGATAGGTAGTGTTTAGGAAGCTGCTAAAATGCTAATAAGATAAAAAAGATAAGCTTGTAGGCTTTAAAAAAAATTTCAAATTTTAACATAATTTTTTTATTACTTTTTTAAGTTTGAACGTTGTTAACGTTTTTATGACTGTAATAAAATTATGAAAAACCCATCATACCTTTTGTATATAATTTGAATTGTGTATTTACATTGTCATTTATTACATTTTCAGGCCAATCGGCGATGGGAAATCTAAACAAAAAATGCGCCAAGGGAAAAGTGTAAGACTGAACATTAACGCGAGAGAGAGACGGAGAATGCATGATTTGGTGAGATTTGTAATGTTTTTCTGTCGATAAACTTTGTTTTTACTGCAATTTCTGTGAAAAATATACATAATAGAACGAGCAGGTACCATACTGTATTAATATTAAGTTTCAATTAGTCTCTTGGTACCTGCCCACACCTTGGCGAAACAAACGAGATATTATCTATGTATGTAAACAATTTTTATTATCACGTAAAGATTATTTTTATTTCGATTTCATTAAAAAAATTCATAAGGTACAGTGAAATCAATACATATTTACAATCTTTAATAATTCTACAGATTAAAAAACTAAACGGAATCAATATAAATTACATTAATTTGATTGAGAACTTTATAATTTGAGATTTTCATGGTAAAACAGAACTTTTAAAAAATTATATTTGTATGCTTTAGTTGGCACAGTAAGGGCACCGTTGTCATTGTGATGAAACGACTTGTAATCCTTACTGAAAAATAAACGATTGATTGATTATTTTTTTCAGAATGCGACTTAGAATCCATAATTGCCTTTTTATATTAAGAAATATGTAACGCTATCGACGGTTTTATAAAAAAATTTAAAGGATAATTCATAAGTGAATATAAAATTTTCTTTTTAGAACGATGCTCTCGATGAATTGCGAGGGGTAATCCCCTACGCACACTCGCCATCTGTACGAAAATTGTCCAAAATCGCTACCCTTTTGCTGGCCAAAAACTACATTCTTATGCAAGCTAGTGCCCTTGAAGAACTACGAAGGTAAAACACACCTCATTATCAATTTTTTTGGGCACATTTTTGAGCATGTAACAAATTCAAATTAATAAAAATTTGTAATTTGGTCATTAAAAAATATTTCTTATAAAATAATACCTTGGCAACAAATGATTATATACTTACATATAAATAAGAGTCAATTAAAATTTGCTAATGACTTTCTTTACAGGCTAGTAGCGTACCTGCAAGGTACAGCAACTGCTGCTGGTATAGTCGCACCTCCTGGTTTCGACCTAACCGGATTTCCGGCAGCAGCCAAATTCCTGCAGACCCCTGCCCCCGGCCCGCCAGCACCACCCGATCCGCCATCTTGAGATCCGACCATAAAGCTTGAACCTACGAACCTCGAATTCAACTTATAAATAGTAATAGGTAAGGGTTAAGTAATTCCGTTAGGAAACAATTCTTGTCATAGTCATATTAGTGTTAATAAATGTTTAATTAATATGTAGGATATAGGCTTACAATATATGTATAAATTACTTACAATTACTTATGTATAAATTATACAATATACATAATAAAGTGATTTAAAATTTTTCGATTTATACGCGCTTAGATCAAGTGGTTTTATTTTAATGCAATTTGTATAATAACAAAGAATATTGTAACAGTTCAATGTTTATTAATTGAGAAGCCTAGCAAAGTATGAAACAAATATGCTTCAATTGAAAAATGAGGAACCAGCCCACAATTAAGTGATGAGTCACTGCATGTGGGTTGTTTCCTTACTATGCGCAGGTTTTCACTTCACAAAAGGACTTATAGTGAGATTATTTACGAATATATTTTTTAACTTAGGAACACGAGAATATTTAATCCAATTTTCAGAACTGTAGTTTCTTTTAAAATACAATTATTTTAAAGCGTCTTAATTTATTTTACAAATTAAGTAGGTAAATTACAATGACTGGCAACATTCCATCTTATTTGACAACGCAGATGTCCTCTAGTATCGTTATTTTGATTTTTACATATTATGTATGGAAAAAATTTTAAAATGTAAAGTATTTCTAAGGTAACATCTGTCCTTATAATAATTAAGGTTCTTGTGGTTTTAAAAAAGTATGATAAGAAATATAGGCATTTTGTATATATATAAAAATGTAAAATGTATGTCTTGTATATGTGTAGACATTTTGCAAGCGCTGTCGTGTGCTCAAAATCTTAGATATAACTATAATAATATATTGAAAGAACGTAATATAGCTAAACCAGAATTTTAATCGTATATGGTAATCATAAGATACGTTAAATTTAGAATTATAACTTTTTCATTCATTTGCGTCGCAAAGCTATTACAGTAAAATAAAAACTTTCCAAGGTTTAACTATTATTTAAAAGGAAAGTGTATATTACAGTTGGGTGACGATTTTCAACGAGAAAAGCTCCTTTTCAGATTATGTTTAAAAAAGTCACATTAATGCCAACAGAAAAAAAAAATTAAAAACAAATAACAAAGAACGAAATCAAAGAACGCATCCATTCTTTCATTGTCAATTACAACAAAATAATTTTTTTTTTATACTGGTCGTATATTTTTCCATTCAGTCAAGATTCTATACATAACTATGGATCTTTCATACAATTATTTCGAAATTCATAATTGGAACGGTTTTCATTAATACGATAACGCCTCGTATCGCCCTTTATATTTTTTCTATATCTGAAATCACTAAACTATCAATTTTCTTCAATTCCAAAAATATATACAGCGGTACAACAATTTAAATCGAAATTTATTTAGTTTATTTCAACGTGTATTTGACTGACACTTTTGCTCAACTGCTTTTAAAGTTTAATTCTGGAAAAGAGAAACTTCAAAAACTTTTTTTTTAATTTATACAATCTAGCTATGTCAACGAATTATTATATGATTAAGAAATTATTTTATTAACAATATATAATGCTCATATAAATAATACTAACATTATTAGGTAGTAATAACAATTATATTTTAAAAATCAAATTTTCAAAACTTTACAAATATTCTGCGTGGTAGAGTTGCAAACTTTGTGACGTCCTAATAATTATTAAATATAAAACTTATTATTAAGTATTTTAATTAAGTCTCCATTGAATGTAAATAAAAGGAGAAAATACACGAGTTCATGTGCCAAATAAAGTAGATTATTTAATAAAATACTATAATAATGTATGTTTTAAATAAATATATTAATCGTACATGTAATTTATAGGACATGGCATATTTATACCCTCAAGTGTTGCTCATCATAGACGTAACGTCGTACGTCAATATGACAAAGCTCTGATCGAGGAATAATCCTTCTAGATTATTTTATTAGTGACAATTGTGTCATATTAACACCTTTATGGTTATATGACCAAGTACCATGTGATGTGACTCGAATTATTGTGTCTGTCCCAAAGCAAAAGTACGTCTTTGGTAGACTCCTACCCATATTTCAGACGTCTGATAAATATTATTGTGTTAACAAGAATATTCTATAGAATAACATCGACTGTCTCATAGCGTTTGTGCCAAAGAAAAAAATTGATAATATAATTGAATTATGTTTAACTCCTTAGTTGTGTGGATAAATTTATATAACCTTTTGGTTTTCAATAAATATACATACATTGCTTTATATAGTGCCTAATTATCACTGTTCTGATTTTACATAAGGGGCCGATTGTTAATTATTGAAAGAAAGATGTGCCGAGAGTTTTTTTTTTCTTCCAGGTCTTTTCTTCCGGTCTATTTAATCTATGAGAGATATAAAACCAAAGACACTCCATAACTTAAACTAATATAACTGTGAATTCCATTAGCGTTTGTGTCGTATATTACGAGAAAAATAAATTTTGAATTTGTATTTCGAAAAAGAACAATTGTATAAAACTTATGATTTCAGTTATCGGGTACGTGGACACTGTGACATTTTTACATCAATTTTGTAATGCCGTGAAAATGATTCGTACATACGTATATACATACATGTTTCCGGGATAGTTCGATTAGTATCTGTCTCTGCCTCATTTCAGTCGCCACCTCGTTATGTTCGCCGTAAACTCATTGTAAATAGAAATATATACTATACATCGGATTGATCCGAAACCAGTAGAGCTATACCGAGCGAACATTCGTGAGTTAACCTAGGATATAGGTTATTCGTGTACGAGTATGTTTAGATGCCTACGTAAAATTTTGTAATACATAATATAATTTGATCATTTATATATTTGGCATCGACACGCTTACGATCTATGTTTGTTATAAGTCTTTGTTATAAGTATGGCAACATTTAAGAGAAAAAGAGTTATTCAAGGTTACTTGTGGCACTACGAAGCTTTGTGATATTATAGACACATTGAAAACCAGATAAATAAAGTTCAATGTACCAGATGAATAAAGTTGCATCTTCAATGCAAACGCTTTTTAAATTTATCCAATGAACTGCGCTTACTACGGCTGCTATACAGCAGCGTTTTTATTTAGGTTTATTGGTTTGAAAGGTTACAAAGACAGACACAAGACAACAACACTCGGAACATGCCAACTTAGTTTTAAGGTTTATATTAGTGCCCCCAAATGTAACTTCATTGTATTACTTACTATTAACTCTATGTATACGTTAAGTCTCCACTCAATGTATATATAGGGAGAAAAAATATGAGTTCATGTGCCAAAGAAGTAGCTAGAATTAATAAAATTCCATAAGAATTTGTATTAATACAGGAGTTTATTAATAATATTGAGTAAGAGTCAGTTCCATACTTATATCTCGCTCACATTAGAAATAGTTCGTTCAAAAGACTTAATTATATGTAGAATAATTTTTGACAGTGGTGTCTTGGAAATCATTTCCTTTTTTAATATACTCCATCATTGCCTTATGGTAATTATGAACGTAATATGCAGGCTTTTTCGGTTCATTTTAACATATTTAGCTTATGACGTTAGTGTCAACGCTTAAAAAGTATTTCTTCGGTAAGTTTCTTCCCAAAATCTTACGTGTGCTTTAATTGCAACATCGAATATTTCAATTTATTGTGCCAAATGGGTTTCAATTATTGGTAAAAATGATTGATATTATAATTCAAAATAATATCTGTTCTTATACATGTAATTGTATAGGTTTAATGAAAATAATCTTGTTTCGACGTATCGAATAAGTATGTACTCATTTCCGCTGCGAAAGAAAGGGATAAAATTTGTGTTCCAGTGGGTAAGGCAAACTAGGTGGACATAAGACAACATCAACTAGAGGCATGCCAATTTAGTCCTTAAATGTGGAGTAGAGTCGCAAGTATTGTGACATTTTATAACAACTTATTTTTAGATCTATTCATTAAGTCTCCACTAAATGTAAATATAAGGAGAAAAAAAACGCAAAATTGTGCCAAATAAAGTAGATATATAGAATAACGAAATTCGATAAGAATTTTATTAATATATTTATGTGTAACTAATTGTATTTATATACACGTCGTTGTGTAGGTTTTTATATATTAGTTCCCTTAAGTCTTGGTCATGGCATCGAGAGTATACAATACAAAAATGTGTTTTAATGTAGGAATGATTATTTTCTTATAAGAAGACAAGGATTGTTGCGGAACCTCTGTTATGTCTTTCTGTCTCTTTCTATTGTACATAAGTGTGTGTGTGTGTGTGTTTGTGTGAGCGTGTGAATATCGAGATTCTTCCCGCCGTATATGCCTCTGCGTAACGCTATTTCCTTACGTGACGACTTCTACCATACAAGACCTACAGTAAGCCGCTGCATTTGCAGATGTAGTTGAGTATTCTCGGGTTTATTAACAGTTTTAGTTTTACCTTATCTCATATACATAGAAAAGCAATGTAGTTTACAATTAAAAATAGGTGTCTAAGAACACAACTTACTCTTAACCCTTTGACCGTCGTGTCAGTCATATATAGTAGTAATTTAGCTCGGTGTTGAAAATGTTAAGCACTCAGTATATATTAAATAAGAATTTTTTAAATATAATTTTAAAATACAATTTTATGATTATAAAGCTCAATATGTAATGAATTATTCTTTCTGTAAAGGGACTAGTTTAATGCCAAGTGTATATGCACATTCTTAGAATGCTGTTACTATTTATTGCTTTTAGCATTATTTTCATATTATTACTATAATAATGTATTCGTATTTTTAGTATATAAGGAATTAAGAATTACTGTATATGTTATTAAAACGAAAAAGTCACTATCTGTTTCTATAGATTTTCTATATAAGTAGTATATTAAGATTAGTACTCTAAATGTTTGTAGACGATGATGTGTAAGTTGCATTTGTATAATGTAAACGTAATTGTCATTAGCAATAAAATTAATGAGTAACTTCTTTAAGCAATTATGACTCCAAATAGAAATAAAATATAATTGTAATACCATAAATCCTGGTCAAGTTTTTTTTTAGCTCAAAGATTCGTTAACACTGAAAGAATCATCACGAGGTTCATGTTAAAGATCATCCAAAAACGTTAAAACGGAATGAAAAAAGCGCCAAAAATATATGTGTGACGTAATAATCGTTTTCAAAAGATTACACCTTAGTAACTGGGTTTTTAAAATAGGAATTGTAAAGGTAAAATGTAAAATAGATTAAGCCTTGAAATCAGCACATTGCACATTGCAATTCGAGTTCCGCGTTACTTACTCAATTGTATAATATAATACGTAGCCGCCCCTGACGACTAAGACTGAAAGTTGACAGAAAAATTATCAGACAGCAAGAATGCAATTAGGCCGATTAAGACAGAAAGTTAAAAAAAAATTTCCAGACGCCAAGAGCGCAATTAGTATTGCTAGTACGATTTCGTAAATATTATTCGATTTAAATCAGTTTAACGGGTTATTAATATATTACTACCGTTTATATTATTTATAATCGATTTTAAACCAACTAAACGTTTTAACAGACGATTTACCGTTAAAAGTGCCAATCGCCTATAACATACTATAGCATAGATAGTAGTGTAGTTTTCAAATCGATTCTTCTAATTCGAAACATAAATATCTTTTTATAGTACCTATATGTTTTTACATTTTCTTTTACATTTATTATAATTTTATGCACAATTCATTGCATTATTTTTTGTATTTGACTCAAACTATTGATTTTATATATTAAATAGAACAACAACTTTTTGTATCAAGTACATACACATGAAAACATCGTTACAATGTGAGGAGCAGCGCCATCTAGTGTTAAAATTGTGAACTACCGACTGTTATAAACTGTGGTGATATTGAGGACAAGAGTATCGTATATTATTCTGATAGATGGCGTTAGTAACAGAGTAACCAATCTGTTAAAATTTTCAATAGATGGCGCCACTATTTAATAACCACACCCTGAAAAATTGTGCTCGATGTATGAATAAATTATATTAAGACATTAGGAAAATGTTCATTTCTATTGGTAATTAAAATTGTTCGAAAACAATGCTTCTTATAATAAATTAACATTTTTTACCTTTATAGGCAATATTTTGTCCAATCTTTGTTTCTTTGTTCGTTGTTTTGTTCAATCTATTTTGTTATATGACGTCAATAATATATTCTAATATATAATTATAATATGACCAAATCTAATATATATTTATAATATGTTTAAGCAACCGTACTTGCTGTAAAATCTATACTTATTGAAATATACAAGTAAAAAATTACCAAGTCATTGGATAAATGGAAAGAAATCGATATGCAAATGAATATTGCAGTGTGATAGATGTGGGTCTCAAACCATTTAGATTATTAAAGTCAATTCCAGTATTGTCTTCCATATCTGTTACTGATAAGAAAACATTCCGTTGATTATAAAAATGCGACGCTCCGTAGTTTCAGTGCCTGGTATGGACGCATTTAGCACTGCACCCTTTACAGTGGATCAGGGTATATTAGGTTTGATACATTCATTGTTATGATGATGATGTGATGTTTCACGGCTATATTTCTCTGAGGAGGTAGGCAGAGAAGTGTAATATTCTCGTTTTTCGACAATTATGTTATACTTCCCATGTCACAGGAGATAATCCCGTAATATATTGACATATACAAAGGTCAAATCCATACTCTGCGCTACCACTAGGAACTTCAAGTGATAGTATGTATTTACAAGGTATGGACAAAGTTATGGTACAATTATATTTTTGCCATTAATAATATTTGTCCCACTCACAATCGATTCCATTATAGAAATTACGAGAATAAAATGCATTGGCGCTAGTGTTCACTTGGCATTTAATAAGGCGCCATATTGTTTTCGTATGTACTTATTTCGCAATTTAATATGTCATCTATAGCGTTATACGTAAATACTTATATAGGAATATAATTGAAACATTTATTTCATATTATATCGAGCTAAAGAAGAAAATAACGTCAGTTCTCTAGAAACGGAGTTATTTATTGGCCCTCAGTGCCTTCCGCTTACTCTCTAAACGGACCTAACGTAAAGACATATAAATATATCGAACTAACATATCTGATTTCTATAGCTACGGATAAAAACACTTATTAATTGTACTTTTATAAAATAAGACCTAACGAACAAACGGATAGACAATATATTACCTTTAATATATATCATCGTTACACGATGCAAAAGAGTTCGACGAAATGCCCTGTATTTCGATGATGGTTTTATTGAATTTCAGTTACAACAGAACTAAGAATAACAATAAAATATTGTGCTGAAGAAAATAGATATTATTGGAGTATTTAAATATATAAAAGGATAAGCAGAGGAGTGTAGTATACTCTCACGTTTCAAATGAAAAATCTGACCCCTTATTATATGAGATATAACATAATAAGTGACAAATGAAAGCACTACACTCTGCCTACACCTTCAGGGTAATAAAGATATTATGTTATTTAAACAAAAAAAGTTCTAGCTTTGTATATAATAGTTGCAAAACGCTCCCACATACATCTGAATCGGAGTTTCATATTTATATTTCAATATTAAATTCCAATTAAAATATACTTTCATTTAGCTACGAACTACATATAACTTCATAATAGGTAATAATTTTGTATTTTATAACTTCAATGACTCACGATATCAACTTGATAAAAACTACGAGAGTTTATCAGCACATGCTGGTGTAAAAACATTTATTTTAGTTAAGTGAACATTGAATACTTTAAATAAAGAAGTTAATTGAAAAGTATTGATACATAATTAGATAATTATTTATAACGTTAGCTATTAGTCATTTGATAGTTATACATATAAAGCATACTTACTCAAATTACGTTTTAAACACTGGATTAGTACCACGATGTCAATAGGGTCACCTACTATTACATTGTGGCAGACTATGATCTTAACCCTCTCAATATGAGAGGAGACCCATATTCCAACAGTGGAATGATAAATGGGTCGATTATTATTATTTTTATTTTTCATTATTTTACTTGACCAACATGAGCAGTGAGTCTGATGATCGTTGCTTGCAGCGAGACGGCGTGGAAAACCAAATTAGATTGCAATTAAAGTGTTCCGGATAACACCCCGTCGCAGTTCACTGCTAATGATTGAAATAAAATTAATATTTACTAATTAAAACATTTCTGGAACACTTTTAACTGTGTTTGAGCGTATTTCTAAAAGGTAATATACTTTTTACTTAAGGACATTTATCCAAAACAAGTAGATAACACACTAAATTACTAATATAACTGCAAGGACGTAATAATCCAACTATCCGATAGAGTTACGTTGTTATAATCAAAACCGGTTCTGTAAACAATGTGTTGAGTATTACGAAAACCTCATTTCATTAAATGTTCACCGTTGATATTGCTGTAATCAAATATTAACGAATTTGCTGCAGTATGTTACCTGTACATATAAATAAAATTGAACTGTCTGTTTGTAATATAAAAACAATACCTTTTTAAAGAGTACATGTGAAAGTAAATGTAAATTTTTTGTGTGTCTGTTTTTTCCGGATTATCTCCGAAACGGCTGAATCGATTACGACGGGAATTTCACTAGCAGCATATACCTGATGTTATGAGGAGCAACTTAAGGTATTTTTATTTTAGAAAAGTTTTAGAATTCCTTACAAAAAAATTAAAAACCATAAAAAGCGATAAATCCCCGCGAACGAAGTCGCGCGCACAGATACTAATAATATTATAATAAAGCCTCAATACGTGGTCAATGACATATAAATGATAAACATTTTAACCTAATACGGCTAGAATTTTACAGACAAGCCGTGAACTGACAAATTCCTGTCTAAATCATAGCTAGACAATGCATAAACCGATCTATAAAGGTGGCTAGAATCTTCACTTGTCTCTACATGTTTATGAGTACCTGATTGCCTAATTTTGTGTGCAGTGTTACTTAAAATACATAAAAATATGTATATATTGAAGGAGGTATACGTTCTGACGGAATGCAAACGAAGACGAGATCAATTTCCTCTAACGTAAACGTTGTATCCGGCCGACCCGACCTGTGTATGTACGTTTTATTAATACAGGCTATATGAAAGATAGGAAGTAACAAGGTATTATTATTAGTTACTGTATCATCATGCCAGACCACCTATAAGTAGAGTTAATAGTTTTATAAATAAAAAGTCGATAAAATTCCGGATTTGTTGAAAACTAAATGAAATGGATCACTCCCAAATGAAAATCATTAACAATGTAATTGCTAATTGTTTTATTGATAAGTAAACCTTTTCACAATTCGTGTTTGACGCTGTTACATACCAGAGTATACAAAATGTGGACTCCGAGGTATTTTCAGAACTCTCTTAGGGTACCTATGCATGTACCTGTTTTGAGGCTATCGAAGTATTAGTGATTCCTTGGCAGACAGAGAGAACTAATAATTATATGAACATTTCTTTCCCTCTCTTTCTTAAAGTAGTCTAACACTTTTAAACATTTAATCAATAAAAATCTTGTGAACTACATACTTCATATATTTTCATAACATGTCGTCTTTCTGGGCTTGAGTCGGTCTAAGCGAGGGTCTGACGGAGGTAAAAAATATTAAATGCTTTATTTAAACTGTTTATATAATATTTTGTATAGATTGAACCTTGGAATGGAAATGAAATGAATTTACAAATTTTTTAAGTGAACTTTGCGGATCGGACTGTACAAAACAATGCTATTACAGATAGCTTGAGTAAATTCAAATCCTTTTTTTTTCTTTTCTTTCGACCCTTTTATTATTCCACTGTTGGAATATGGGTCTCCTCTCATGATGAGAGAGTTAAGGCTATAGTCTGCCACGCTGGTCAAGTACAGGTTGGCAGATTTCACACACCTTACAAAATATAAATCACTTTACCTACTCTCGAATGTTTCACATCTTCATACCAGAAGCGACAAGTTATCAGTCGCTACCATGTCCACTGCCGATCACGCTGCACGAAAGTGTTTGAGCGACCTTTGCTCGCAGCCATTAAATTTCCATTATCGTAAAAAGCTCATGAGAGGCAACACACGTGATCTACGCCGCGCCTCGCAACAGTTATCTGTCGTGAAGCGAGCGATAATGTCGCTAAATTGCCACCTCTTGTGCTGTTTCCATAAACTTACCAGAATTTGACACAACCACGAAAATAATATGACGGAACTAAAGCGTCGCTGAACATGACGGAACTAAAACGTCGCTGCATATGACGGAACTAAAACATCGCTGAATATGACGGAACTAAAACATCGCTGAATATGACGGAACTAAAACGTCGCTAAATATGACGGAACTAAAACGTCGCTGAATATGACAGAACTAAAACGTCACTGAATATGACGGAACTAAAACGTCGCTGAATATGACCGAACTAAAACGTCGCTGAATATGACTCTTCGACAAGTAAGATTGTAATTATACAGATTGTTTATCATACGCAAGTAATGTAAATGAAATAGATTATTCAAAATTATACTAGGCGACTAATTATAATTGTTTTATATTAATGGAGTTTTGAATAATGTATTAAAAGATAAAAAAGACAATTAAAACGATGCAAAATATAAGAATCAAGGGGAATGACGGGGTCTTTAAATTATGGAATTACGCATCAAAATTTACATTGATTAAGATAAAAGTAGACAATAAAATAAAAAAATAAAAACAATGATACGAGTAAATACCAATTGTGTAAAATTAGCCATGAACAGAGAATTGATTAGAAACGGGTTGTTATCTAGCCTGATGCGGCTGAACAGCATTTCCCTTATATAGTTTACATATTCACATTCTCAGACTAAAACGTTTTAATAGAAAGTCTACACACTTACTTTTCCTCAGCAGCGTTATTCTTACCATCTGATGTTTATTGAGGGTATAAAAAATTGGCAAGGCATTGGCCACTCCTCGGGTGTTGCAAATATCCATAGGCGAGGGTGACCACTTAACATCAGGTGGCCCGTCGGCCTGTTTGTCGAGCTAAATATGAAAAACAATTGAAGGTTATCGGAGTGTTAGCTACAATGGAAACGTACTCCGGTACACTTTGCGTACACGTAGCGCAGTTCGCATGCGACGCTAACTTTATGGGCGACTTAAACGCGTTATATTTGCATTTGCTAACTAAAACACTCTTATCTACTCACTTAGTGGATTATCGTCGGTTTTCTCACGGTATTTTTCTACCGCTAACCATATTATCCGTCTTCATTCTGTCTTATCTGTTCGTCCATCTGTAAACTGTCTTATTTAATTGCACGCATATGGTATATAATAAGATATGATATTTACTTTGTGTAACGTTAATTATACGAATGTAGCTTTAATTTATGGTAGTTGAAAGAATCTTTTGTAGAACGAAAACTATCAATTTAAAGTTTTTAAAAGTACTTGTAATTACGGGTATTGAAGGAACATTGTCTGTTTTGTTTTCGCAATACATCATACATTACCCGTAATTAATTCCTTTGCAATTATAATATGGTTGATTGATTAGTCTTTATATCGGTGTCTGAAAACTTGTGACTTGGGAATATCAAAATGCGATCGCACCTACAGGATGGATGGATGGATTAAATCGTTCCACGCTGCGACGCTAATGGCGCCGCGTGAGGATTACGGGCCCCGAGGACTTCCTCTCTACCCGAGCAGGTTTCCTGGGGACAACTGCCCCAAGGTGATGAACACCCCGCCTTAGGCGGTGGTGGTAGACCTATACCGCGTTCCCGC
>DWED01000114.1:0-14582 GCA_018245795.1 Protelbella ruficauda | reverse complement strand
TCCATGATCTGTACAATTTACAGGAGTTACGACGGAACCCCATAATCCGACCCATAAGTTGTCCAACCAGTTAACATAACCACCCCCATGAGACACCTTATAAGTCCCAATAGCGATTTACAACGGAACCGCCCCATACATCGCCATTATGTGAAAATCTTTCCGTATCATATTACATTGTGTTATGGGTTTTTTTATAACCCCATTTTGAAGTTTTTGTAATAATATTTATGATTTTGTCTTTCGTATTTTGAACTGGATACTAAGGGTATTAAAATACAGAGACTATAACAATTATTATATCCTTAAGGCCCCTTACAGGTTGAACAGTGTGCCTCATACCTCTATCCTTGCACACCTCAAGTACTTTTTCTACAGTCATAACTCTCTTTATACACGAGCTTCGATTTCAGAGACTTACGACTCCCGCAACAGACAGTAACTCAACTATTTAGTTAAGATAAGCGGATCTCAGTCTCCCTCAGCCACCTCTATGTATCAACATTCGAATTTTGTATCTGTATTGTCATGTAATAATAGGTTATGGTAATTACATATTTTAATTAAGACAAGGTCCATGTTATGTTAGTAAGATATTATTATCTGTATTACTAACAAGACGTAATTGTTTTATTGATTGTTTGTGTGAGTGATCGATTGTTTCTTTAATAATTTTGCTTATTTATTTATTTAGTTGCCAACATATTGTTACACCGTATCACGAAAATAAATCAAATTCTTCACAAGAGTAAATTCCTGCTGAGGGCTAGTACAGTTAGAGGCAACTGCAAAAAGCACATCATCACAATTTTCAATATTACACAAGTGAGAAAGTACGTAATCTTATGTTTAATCATATTATGTTATGTTGGTTAGTCTTCCTCTATAGTTGGATATAAACCTTTTTTATTTGAAGAGAGCACCAAACGAGCAGGCAGCAGTCCTAAATAACCGCTACCGTAGATACGTAAGCAAGCAGTTTCAAATATGACTGCCGGAATAGTATCAATAATGTCAATTACATTAGTTAAAGTTACTTTTCAATAAAATGAGTAGATAAAAAAGTAACATCAGGCCTGTAATCTCGGAAGGGGTAGGTAGAAAAGTGTAGCAAAGTTCCACGTTACACCAGTTACTTTTACATCCCACCATGGAATAGGTGATAAGCCTATTGTCATATACCGGACACAGCTACTACTAGAAATTTCTACTAGAGAATCTAAGTTAAAAAATCCAGTAGTACTCGACCCGAACATCTGACACAGGACCTCTCGAGCAGCAACCGCATTTGCAACAACTCGACCAACAAACAGACGAGTAAATGCATAGTATAAAATGGTAATAAGATTATAAGAATACATCAGTCTAGTTCATATCAGTGTACACAGTATTTGTATTCGTCCTATTCGAGGCCGGTAGCACACGAGTTGCTACTCCTGAGGACTGAGCTGGTCGCCTCTAGTATACACGTGGGGGCAACCACATCCTGCAGACTAAAACAGAAAATTTTGCTATCACTTCACCATATAAATAATTCAATTTTATTCAATTTTATTTATTAATTATTCGTTATGTAGTTAGTAGAAATTGGATAATGACGTGATTGGAGATAGTTGGTATATCATTGCAAACACTAAGACACAATTAGATGTTGGATAGTTAATCAGTCAGTTAATGAGCCAGTTAGTTAGTTACGTTAGACATATTTAGACCTACCATATTTCAGTTTCTCAAATATAGCCATGATCGTTCAACATCGTGAACTGAACAGCACAGACCACATAATATAATACAATTATTTAAACAAACAAAATCCCGCTATACATTTACGGCTGCTCTTAACCAAATACGTGTTGTTTTCGTCGATATTTATCTCGATAAGTTAGTGTTGTGGCGCACACAAAACGTAGCTATTTGCGAGTCAAATCTATCGATAGCCGTATCGACACACGGGGGCTGGGTGTGGAAACATACAGGTTTATAATTGTTGCAGATACGCTTAGTATATATGTCATATTTATCACCAGTCTCTCAGTGTATTACTTAGACACAGCATTCTTGGACATAGCAATCTTTAATGAGTGTCGGCATGAGCTATTTTTCTGTTCATGTATACTTATTATAGACTCCAGAAATTAATTACTACACAACACTACAATTATGTCTACAGTCCAGAATGTGAAAAAGCTATCTATAAATGGTCTCCTATTGGAGAGAGGTTGATTAAAATGTTTATAATAGGTAAAGTAATGAATTAAAACTTGAAAATTACTAATTACTAAGTCGAAGTAACTTCCTATTAACGCTTTTCGTTCTGTGACCACAACTATATCCAACAGTGGAAAAATAAAGGGCAGGATGATAATGATGATGATTTCTTACAAATTTATCATATGTTTACAATGCCACCGCAACATCTATTACATAATAAAAAATATTACAGAAATACCTCAGTATTACCATCTGTGATATGAACCCGTGTGTTCCGTCGTCTCGTTTTGGCTGATTTAACGACTTGGAAATTTGTTCGCGTGTGTCATTTTGATTGAAGCGCTGAATATGAGCTCGTGATGCGAGATAGCGGGAATATAAATGGAGCTTTTCTTGTTTACGGCGCAGTAGGAGACAGTTAGTGTTGATATCGAGGTATATTTTATTCATTCCTCGGTTAGTTTAAGTGTGGATACAAATGAGACATACATATGTATGTAGACAATACAATATACAATCATATCTTGGCATGACTCACACATAGATAATGAAACAAAGAAATGACATTGTCATAGTCAACTACTGAATGGCCTTCACTCAGTAGGAAGAAGAGTGGGAAGGCTCTGATACCGACGTGCGTGTATAAAGAGTGTGACGAATTTGGAACAAGCGCGTTAGGTTTGAAAAGACAGAAATATCTGTCAGTAGATGCTACCCCGAAAAGGACTTCGCAGCATTATATAATAATTATTAAAACCGTTACTCACCCATGCAGTTTTAGAGACTCAAAATGATAGGTCAGTTTAGACAACTTCTAGTGCAGTCAGTGCTTGACTAACTTATACCGGACCTGATCATCTAATCAAATGCCAAGAGCTGGGACTCAGTATTCTATAACTCATACATAACAGGCCTTGAAAATATTCATTTTATCTATAGATATTTGATACATACATGTTTTTTACTTAGCACTACACTTATTTCCTTGCGCGGAAGCATCATAGTGAAGGAAGAGAAATTATTAGATTGACCTGTTCGTTGATCCAGTTATTAGTAGCACATAGTAAAGACCGATGGTTGTGCATTCGATTTCCACCTAAGACAAATATTTTTGTTACGGGGACGGGAATGTGTTCTGTTTCCGACTGTCCCTGATTTAACAATTACCTATGTAATTAAATATTTATAAATGTATGCATTATTATGTGTGTTAATCAGCTGTCTGTTTCCTTACCACTGTTTTTTTTACTTTGGCATGAAATAATTATATCTAAGGAGGGCCAACATATTATTCTTATTGGTAACCAATATTTCAACCCTTGTGGAGATTTAAATCTATTATACAAATAACGGTTCCATCACGACAATGCTTAAAATCTCTTATGAAACTAATTAATTATTAACAATGTTGATGAAAGCAGTTGGCGAGAGAGAATAAGACTCAGCTATCATACCCAAATAGGCCAGATACTAGCCGATGGAGGAGTTGGAAGTCTCCGAGACCGGCATATGTGTATGTAGA
The DNA here is from genome assembly GCA_018245795.1 of Protelbella ruficauda. NCBI lineage: Eukaryota > Metazoa > Arthropoda > Insecta > Lepidoptera > Hesperiidae > Protelbella > Protelbella ruficauda. Next base: position 10,849 of record DWED01000114.1, on the reverse strand, counting down.
GTGATGAATGTAGACAAAGCAAGTCAGGTCTGTAAGGATAGAGATATTATATACTAGGTGCTCTCTGCCTTCCCCTTAAAGGACCTGGCGTGTTGATACAATAATAACACATAATAGTCATTTACCACACCCCCTACCATTTCTCAGAACCTAAAATAATAAGAAATAACGTGAATTACGTCATTGTTCCGTATAATACACAACAATCAAACCAAAACTCCGCGGCTAAACGGGTCCGCCATTTTTCAAATCGCCCTAATAAAAACATTAACAAGTGTACGCTTCTGAAATTACATCATATCTTCTCATTTATCGCCATTATAAAATCACCAGCAATTATACGGGAAAATTGTTCTTTCCCATGCAATCTAAATTCAACTTTACGAAACGAGAAATAACGTAGAAAATCCTATAACTATAAATCACCCTAGACAAAGAATCTCAATCTATATGCGACAAGCTGAAAACCACTCTATTACAAGAACTTAAAGTCTTATACAGAATGTGTATAGATTTTCAGAAGCATAGTCTAATTTTCCAACCTCAAACACGGCTGAGTGGAAAGGGGAGAGTTATCTATCTCATTACACTCGTACGGTTACGTATCTAGCCATCTCTCTCACACCGCTCTATTGATTTTCCACGCCGGATCACCAGCTTAAGAGGAGGAAATTTACATAATACAATTCCCTTTGATTATCTGTGATCATATTTGATAGGTTTTATGACGGCGGTTTTATGTTTCGGTTATTTTATCATTTTTGTCTTAGATCTTATAGGGACTTAGATCAAACGAAAAGTGTGAGATGTTACGTTGATATTCTTCACGAGAATAAATTCTATCGATACTTCCAGAACAAACGGCTCTTAGGAATCATGCAGTTATTTAAATTTGAATTTCGAACTAAGAAAATGCACGACAGAGAAAGACAATCTAGAATAGCCGTGCGAAGGATAATATAAGTAATTCTATCTAGCCAGTATCGCATTTTTCAAAGTATATGTATGTACATACATATATGTATATAGAATTTATTATTAGTATGTGAGAAGTTCAGAACGTGGTAACATAGTGAATAATAACATTTGCCTAAAGTAAATACAAATGGAAACTAAAGAAACACATAGAGATTTAACATATCATCTTCTTTGGTTTTATTTTTTAGTTCATAGCTTCATTTCATTTTACGGTACCTATTGCATAAATACAAAATATCTCAATACATTTTTACGCCTCAATTTAACTGTATAGAAAAGACATTTTATACAGCCATTTCTTCATCTATTTTATAAAGGTGTAGTAATCATAGTAACACTGCAACTCAAAGCACTAATACAATATTGAACACTGGCAACAGTACTCACGCCCGGATTCGCCATGGTCGATTAAATTAATACGAAATAAATACCGACAAGCAAGTCCCCATAAAACAACTCAACCAATTACACGACAATAACAATATTAAAGTTTAATTGCGTATGAAGCTGGCTCGCCCCCTATACTAACCCTGCCCGCGCACACAAGAACAGCACGCACACAGCTGCATAACATTGAATACGTTACACACACACATTCATATAAAAGTCACGTACGTACAAGAGTGGACGCACACATAGCACGCGTAGTCGCTATTGGTTGGTTCGAAGAATAATGTGGAACATGTCGCGCGATTTGTGCTATGCAGATAACTCTGTACAGGCTGTTACAGTTGTTTTCAATATTTTAGTTTATTTGTACTTTAATCATCGGTATTCTAGAATAAATTTAACATGGGAAAGAACATATTAGGTTGGTATATGTTTTACAGCTGAGATAGATGTTTAATACTTTGTTATTGGCTGTGGCATTAATTTATTGCAAGGAATAAATTAATGGCTGGCAACTTTTACACAGATTAAAGATTTAAAAATTAAACTTATATTCAACGTAATTTACATGTTATTACGCATTACTACGAAGCTATATAGAGAATGTTTGACTCAAACGTTTGAAATAAAATTAAGCATCAATATCATCAGCTCACCCCAGTCCATTATAATAATGCTTAATGGTTATAAGATCGAATTATTGTACAAGTTAATATTGTTGCTATGGATACGCAAGAGAGACTAATTTCAGACCTATCAGATAAATAATATATTAACGTGAGCTTTCCTGTACATTAATATATACATGTGTATATGACTTGATAGTTACCAACTTCTACAGCGTCCAAAAAAACGAAAATAATAAATCACTCTGTATATAACAATTGGCGGCAGTAATGACACTATTACGAACTAGACACCCTGTATAGCTTCAATTACTTTGGTTTATGAATTTCTCTAAATGCTGTCTATGACGTGTTACTCTATGGTCTGAAACCTCAATGTGAGGAAAGACCTTTGTTCAACAGTGGAAAGGTAAAATAGATGATGATGATGATAGACTCGAACTTGTATGCTTATTACTTTTCTATTATTTTCTAAATTGTATAGATTATAATCCTTCCCCGATTTCTTAAAAGATATTACACCAATAAGTAAGTTTTTTAACGCAATGATTTTTTCCTCCTTTCTATCCAGACCGCCAAGGATTGAAACCCTCTGCCTGTGTCTGTTTCCGAACACATATAAACTAGAACTCTTCAAAGCAAGCGTGAATAGACTTTTCCTAGGCATACGCGCTCCATCTTAGGATGCATCTGCGTTTTCCATCTGGCGGGATCTCGACCAAACACTAGCGCCACATATGATAAAAATAATGTGACGTTATCGAAACCCTATTTTATTTTACATAAATTATACAGATAATTCAAAATAAGTTGAAGATATAAATGTCTACCAATTCAAAAAATAAACGTATGTTTTGAGGAGACAAGATCATTTAACTTTTTTTATGTTAAAAGACTTACATAAATGTTAAACTCAATATAATTTTTACAAAAATTGGCCAAACTCACAATAACCAATAAAATTTCCACTAGGGTTTGTTCACCTTATATCATTTCTACACCCTATTAAAGACAAAATCCATCTCTTCAATTGCTACCTCTTGGCAAGTGAAAGAAATTTTAGTAATACGAATAAGCCCTCTTAACTCTTATAAAGGGATGTTTCATGTGATTTGTCTTCCAGGGTGGTTGCCCCTTGACAGAGTAGGTAATAATTACGAATTAAATCATGATACTCCCCTTTCGAGGTCTTTTATAAAGTTAGCGCATCCATGTTATTGGTTACTTGGTTCGTTACCAGTCCATAGTGACGGCAAGGCCTAAAATACGCTTAAAAGATTTCAGTTCTAAAAAAAATTGCATATGTTAAATAGCATAAGCATAGTATGCAGGCTACTGTTGAACAAAGTTATGTCTACTTACAAGCACAAACAAATATTTATATTTATCCATAAAGACATAACGGTAATCATAGACTTCGTAGAATGTTGAAAATGTATCTTGTCTATGGCTATAACAATGTGAACACAGCGTGTAACAAGACACTTCCAATCACAGTTTATTGTCGGATCGCAATTTCGTGCTCGGCTATAAATCCTAAACCGATAGATTCGTCCACGCGGTATTGCGCTTAATCCTTTGTTTACTCTGTTTAAAAAAATAACATAAAACGTCACGCTGTTTCCCGCCATTCCGGAGTAGATTAAAAATGAAAAATAAAGTAAAAATAGTAGCTGCTTTGTGTTAACGCAACTATGTTTTAAACCTATTTTATGGCACGTCAACATTGTAAACTGATGATCAAATCACATATTTAGATACGCTTGACTTTTTAAAGAACTTAGAAGGGACGGTATAGCAACAAACTGATTTTTCCAATAGAGTGTCCTAAAGCATTATAAACATTTTTGTAATATTAAAAATTTTGGAATTTAAATTTTATCGTTTATACAAAAAGATGATTCGTTATTTGATTAAAATGACTGCGTTATATAGATTAAAGATATTAGAGTAATTATTGCGATATAATATTTTAATTTCGCTACTACAATATCATAACCCATTGAATTATACCGAATTTTTTTACAATCAATCATTAATCAATGATCATCCGAGCTATTTCTGGATATTTGTTACCACAGTGCATTATCAGGCAATCAATACAGCCCACACAAGTAACTGACACTATCAGTTCTATTCAATATACGTTATTTACTGTAAAAAAATGGACGGTCGGTGCCTACACGGCTGACCTCCAATGGCAAATTTTCCCGTGCGTTTCAGTACCTAAGAGAATACATTAAACAATCGATCCTGGATGCTCTCAATAGAGAGCAATGGTTGTACCTAGTGGGAGATCTTAAAGATGGCTTAAAAACGCACGACAGACGGTTTGGGAAATAACTTAATCACGGAATTTCCGTAAACAAAAAAACGTTCTAAAAAGACCTTCTGTTTGGCATACTTCTCGATTCAGTAACAAAAAATTAGCGTCACATTACGAACACACTAATACTCTTTAATCTCGTTTAAGATTAGTTAAGAACATAAATTTGAACAGTTTATTGACAGCTGATAGAGGGCTCCAGTAACGCTCATTAGTTATTTAAAGTTTAGGATTTAGTGGATTATTGGACCACCCGCTAAATGTGACAGATGTTATACCAATCTAACACAACGAATGGAATTCTACTTAATGGCGAGCAATTGCTCCTTAGATAACATTAATTGTTGATAACATGCTATTGTTCATTTTTTATATGTGTATATTCTGCCCAATACTCTTTTTACAACTTTAAGTCAAAGCTCTGTTGTTTTGCGGCAAATATAGCACTGATAATGCCCTGTGCTCAAAATCTTACATAAAAAATGAAACAATACTAATAATCATTATACATATAATGTATTATAGACAATGATTTGGTCACAGACAATATTTTTTGATGTTTCAGATATTTTGGCAGAAACACATAAATTATCCGTAATGTTAGGATTATCCGTGTCATTAGACCACCCGCGCAATGTGACAGATGTCGTATTTGGCGGCGTCTTAGAACTGTTAAAACAAATTGAGTTTTAATTTTTTCTAAATCTCTCTTTTGATGAACTGGTAAATGTTTAATAGTAATATGTATATGTATAGCCATTTATTTAGAAAAATACATACATTTCGGCGGTGATTTTAAATACTTAACTCATTTTTTTAAATACATATCAATTTGTTATTATTGTTAATTCGTCGTAAGTAACATTACATTTTTAATATCATCATCATTCATTTCAATTTCATTCTTTCAAATTCAAGTTCATTTTCAATTTCAATTTCATACTTTCAAATATTCAAAAGAGTATTTTGAATAAACGTTGCCGATTAGAAATTCCTTTCAATGATTTAATTTTTTATTATTTGTTTTCATTTTGCGGCCGGTAATTTAGGTATTGCAATTTAAATATAGTTACTTAGTGAAAACATTTTAAATTAATGTGCTACTCGCGCGACTACCGAAGTCTTAATTCTGTTCACATTCTATTCGAATTTAAAATCTGGACTACATTTTAATTAACAAATGTAAGATTTAATATAAGTTAATGACTTGTATCAAAATCAACATTCTGTTCAAAGATTGTACGTTCATAAAAAATATAAAAGAACCGGTAAGTGGATATTTTCGTAAACTTACGGTCACGATTGAAATAACAACATTTGAAAAATATATAAGAAAAAAGCAATAAAATTTCTATACGTCGTAAGGGTACAGAATCCATTTTCTTTTACAGCGCAAAATGGAAAAATATTCCGTTTAAACAACTTGGAAACAATACGTATCACACAGCTATTCGCAGCGACGATAAAATAAAATAAAGGCAAACTGTAACGAAACAAATTTCAATCTACAATCTATCGGACGAAAACCCGGGAACAATTTACTAAAACAATCCTGCCAACCTCTTTTTTTATAAATAAACCAACCTACCGAGACCCGATGGAACGTGTTCCACGCGTGTGTTTTGTGTTCCCACTAAATTGGTTGTTTGCTTTTTTTTGAACAAAAATCTTTTGTCGTTCGTCCAGATCGATCCATCGGGAGCAATTTTCGTTCAAGAACCGTTGAAAATATTACATGGATTTGGTTTCCGAACGGATTTAAGTGACTTGTTCTAGCGTCACCTATATAATATTAAGATAAGTAAAGTTAGCAAATATCATAATAACCCTAAATTAGCCCATATACAAGCAGAACTCTAGATCCTAAAATAATAATTATATGAGGTATTATCCTACTCTTATACTTTTTTTTATAGTTGGTACAAATATCATATCTACATTTCAACATGTATAGATTTCAGCCATTTAAAGAACAGGTAGTGCAGGTGAAGTACCACATTTTATTAGCCAACTTCATACAACAATACTAACAAATTAGGTTGTTATAAAATAACACAGACCAATGATTATTCAATACAAATTACAATGGAACAATTTTCTGATTAAGTTATAGAAAGTAAAATAAAATCAGACATTTTTAACCCGAACTAACTGTCAGTATCAAAGCAGTATAGTCGGTATGTGATAAAGCGGAATTGTATATACCTTTGCATAGCTTCATGTATGTAATCTTAGCTTTTATAGGCCAAGTTACATTGACAAAAATCTTTTTTTCATGTCAGCAAATAGACCATAGCTATTGTGTATCGCACACCATTGTATAGTAAAACAAGTACCAAAACGTTTGTTTAGTTTCATTACGTGTTTTGTATGGCGCACGGTTTGCGTGTACAGTACTCGATGTGTTTGTGTTTGGAAAACGTGCTTACATTGTTTTTGATGCGTTTATTTTTTATATCTCATAGTTATGCGATCCCTCACAACCCTTATCATACCCATATTATGAGGGCCTTTTGCTTTGGTTACTCAAAAAGATCCTATTGAGATCAAACAGTTATATAAGTCCTTGCAATTCTAAAATGAAATCTTGTCATTTATCTTTATAGCTATATTTAATTTAACAATACATACATAATTATATAGTTGGGCACTAAGTTTAACAGAAGATTCGTCGTGATACATAATATATTCAATGCTAAGCAATAATACTGTCTGTTTGTGTTTTGTCATAAAAAAGTCATAGAATGAAATGTGTTAAATCTCTTTCTAGGCCTCATTAGAGCGCAGCGAACTCACTCATTACGTCATCAAATAAACGAAGAAGTTTTTTTCTAAGCAACTCATATAAATAGCTTTTAAAACCGGGGAAATATTCCCGACTTAGTGAAAAAATTCTTGTTCCGGGAATGTTTTTTGTGTATCTGTGACAGCGTGACATCGGCGCAAAGTAATTGTTTAAATGACAGAACGCACCCAAAACGGCCCTGATTAATTGCACGGGAAACTAGCTTTAAAAAGTCGTACGATTGTTGCACCACGTTTGGTTTATAAATAACAGATTGGATTTTTTTATTTAAGACTAATAGGTACAGTTCGTACTGTAAATTTTTTGTCCACTATATATAAATAATACTCAGAAATAAAAAGAAATGAATTGTAGAAAGCTTGTATTTAGTTAATTACGTTTACACATAAAATAAAATATAATATATATACATTTTATCTGTTATGGAACCAAATGAATATGAATACCTATAAAGATATTTTTAGAACATTATACATTTTTGTGCCCGGTGCATGTCAAGAGGCTCACAACCTATTACATGGTGGGAAATAAATGTAACTGATGAAACGTGGGAGTGTACTACACTTCTGGGATTCCTGGCGTGATGTTACTTGTAGCTGTTTATAGAGAATTAATATATTTTTGAAATTTTCACTCACGCATTTAACTTTTTATAGATTAACCGACCTACGTGTTTAATTATCAGATAATTCACATACACATAGCATATGGTATATTAATACTATAAACTACATAGTCATACAAAATAATAAATAACTGAAAAAGTATTAAACGATACATTATTTAAATAGTAAATTACATGTGTACGCAAGGAATACATTTTAATGTTAATGTGTTCTACAGTTTTATATTGAATTTCTTTAATCGTAATTGATACCCTAGTTATTTCACGCAGTTCGCATTATTACACTAGCAACATTAATTCAATATTTCGGCAGTGTTTGTAGTATCCCTTGCTCTAAAATAGAATCCTAATCTACTTTACAGATTATATAATCAATCTATTGATATTTGGTGAACGCAAATACTAAAAATTCTCGAGAAATTATTCATGCAGTAACAACGGTGTTTTGCACATTCCGCGCGTCGAACAAAATGATTTACGTACAGCACTTACACTTAAAATATTTATTCGTTACGTGTTTTCACCTCAGTTCATCAAATCATTATTCAAAGTATACTCAGAGTACTTACGGTTGAACGTCAAATCATCGGAACAACACTAAAATATGATTATAAAAAACCAATAAACGTATAACCCTGCCCAAATTTAAGTGCATTAGTTTATTACCAGACGTACATTTGTGTGGAAAAGTGATAAAATGTAATGTGAATTAATCATTCTGCTAAAAAGGCCTTACTTAAAGTATCTATCGTGTTAAGCCCCTGCGCCTTTTTATTGAACTCCTCTATGAGGGCTGTAAACATTTAATCCGATTAAATTATCGATTGAAACCCTATGAAGCCAGTCCATGAGTTTAAATCAAATATAAATTAATTCTCTATTGCATTCAGAATTTACTTGGCTTGAGCCATAGTCTGAATGTGAATTTATTTAATTATGGTCCCATTTGACGATATAAATAAACTATTAAAGCACTTGTCTTCTCAACGATACATCTGTCACCACGCTCGCTAAGTGCCCGCGAACTGCGTTCGGAAACGTTTTAGCGAAATGCTCAATAATAGGTCGGAATCTGTGGGATGTTCGGATATTAATACTCTGTCATATTGTACAAGATGGCGCGAACCGATCAGCTGACGACAGCTTTATATTCACCCATTTTGAAGTGCGTTTAGTAAATGCAGATAAATATTTATCGTTCCAATAACTCGTAAGGAGTTGATGATAGGCGTTTATTTTCGTTGCTAAGAGCTTTCTCGGAATCAGTTCTTTGGTTGTAAACGTTGTTATTAATAATTGAGTACATTAGTCTCTGCAACTTTTTTTATTCGACGCCCTGATAGTTTAATACAAAAGAACAAAGAAATATTACGTAGATACATGCGTGATACGTTTTAAAAAGGCTACAGTAGATTTAATCATTTATAATCGTAAACCATTTTTTCCTACCAATTGAAATAATGCGAGTTTTAGATATAAAATTGGATTCTGGTACCCAATATATAAGTAATTTCTATTAAGTAACTAATAATAAATTGAAATATCTCAGATACTGACTGTTGGCGGAGGCAGAAGTTTCCAAAACCTGATGCGTGTATAAAAACAATGACGAATATAGAAGCACTTTGGATTTGCAAGGACATAAAGATTTGGCATTAGGTGCTCTCTGCTTGTCCCGTAAGGAACCCGGTGTGATGAGATAACAATAAACGTAGGTTAGTTTGAAAGTAAGAATAGCATGAGAAACATTAGTCAGTGTTAAATTAGCAATAGTACCGCAGAAATTGGGATTGTTAGTATGTTCAGCTCAATTAGTACGAGTACATGTTAGTATGAGCGCAGTTAGAATTAGTTAATATAATTAGTAACACAACCTGATTACAAAGTTAAGTAAGTTAATAATTTTGTATGGGGTGAGGTAGGGAGTACTAATACGGAACCTTTTATTTTTTACATCCACTGGATCTACTTCAGTTTGAAATGTGTGATAGGCGTACTGAAATGCAGTTGTCTGACATTCAAACTGAGTCAGAGATAGAACATCTATTCTTTACATAAAAAACATTTCATCGGCGAAAATATAGAAAGCCAAAAAAACTAATGCATTTTCGATACTATGTTACGCTACGTAATTTTTAAAGTAATTTTTATGTTGTTTTTTTTTATCCTAGGACATTTCTACATACATACAATTATCTACATACGATTCACCAGTTATGTTTTACGTCCCATGGTGAACCCGTAGCCATATATCGGGCGCGAATCAAGACTCCGTGCCACTACCGGAAATTCCCATTTAGAAAAACCCAATCATACTTTTGCACTAAGCAGGCAGCAGCTGCACTTGTAACCACTCCACAAACGAGGCAGTCAATATAAATCTGTACTTATACATATTTTTTTACGCCCAGATACAGATTAAATACTAGTGCTCAACACACAAATATTTATTTTAGATGGGAATCAAACCCACGACCCCCAACGCTGGTGTCATATTGAAAAACCGCTGGATCAACGGGTCAAACATTAACTTTCTTATGTAACAAAGTAACTGTATTATGTTGCATTAAGTTTTTTTTTCTAATCCATGTATTTATTATTTTCTCATACATTTTTTATAGTTCAGTTGGGTCTTAGTAAAAAATAATATGTATTTTAAAAATACGTGCTGCCAACATCTTAATGGTCTATTTTCGTAAAAGTATAATAAAAAGGAAATTATATGAATTGCTTAGACAATCGTAATGGCTTTGTATATTGACTGAGTCCTCTCTGAGGAACATTTGCCCATAATCGCCAGCTTGAAACCCTTTGGTTATGTGCTCAGTAGGTACAAATTAGTCTTGTAAGCTGGGAACTACATAACACTTACGATAATAGCAACCCTAAATTACAAGTAGATCGATAGAACATTAAATTACATAATTCCTATTTTGTAAAAAAATATTATTATTTTACCATTATTCGTGATATCCTCTCAAGTGTCATCACGAATCGTCTCGCCAGAAGGCTCGACGAGTTTCAGTCACCGGAACAGGCCGGGTTTCGTGGAGGATATGCCATCATTGACCACATCCACACAGTGAGGCAGATTATAC
>DWED01000113.1:0-14584 GCA_018245795.1 Protelbella ruficauda | reverse complement strand
GCTGTTTCACCAAGACAACGCACCGGCTCACAAAGCTGAAGTTGCGATGGCTGCTATTCAAGAAGCGGGATCCAAACTGTTCGAACACCCGCCCTATTCGCCAGATCTAGCTCCCTGTGACTTCTACCTCTTTCCTTGACTCAAGAAACATCTCCGCGGCAAGAAATTTGAAGACGATGGCGAAGTGATGACCGCTCTGAGTCGTTTTGGGAGAGTCAAGAAAAATATTTTTTCAAAGGGAATTTTGAGTTTAGAAAAAAGATGGACTAAATGTTTTGACTTGTTAGGAGACTATGTAGAAAAATAAATGCTTTTTTAAACTATAATCTACGTATATTATTTCGATTATCATTACTTTTTGATCACCCCTCGTACATAATCCTCTATCTTCTACTATACAGTCAGAGAGTGAGTGTCTAATGTTTGTAGAATATCCAAAATAATCTTTTAATAACAGTAGGTATGTATGTATAATACGCAGAGATTAACAATTGGTACGAACCAGTTACATTGTTAATCTCTGTGTATAAACTGCATAAGAGGCATGTTTAGTGTTATCATATTTTTGGACTTATTTTTGCATATAAACGTCTCACATTCGCTGAAACGATGGTTAAGATACAGTCTGTACGGTAAGTATTGGTAAACGAAATCAAATGGCTATTGAAAAAGCGCATTTCTGGATGTTATAATGAGTACTTACAAAAACTACAAAGTTCTTGGGAGCGCTCCTCGTGGTGTCGGGGCGGATGTGTTCAAGACTAATGCCGCTAACATACGTCTTTCGTGGTAATTCTATTAACACTTCCCCGATCGAACCACTGCGAAATATTTAAATATCCTCGTAAATTGTATCAGAAATATTAGACATCTATACTTATAAAGAGTAGTTAATTCAGGGTTCAGGCGAGCCTGGCAACATTGATAGGTTTCAGGTGTTGCATATATACTTATATAGACCATATGGCGATTATTTTCCTTGTCTGTTAATGAATAAAAAAACAAGTTTGTCTTGGAGTACTTGCATTTGACCTACTACTCATCTCATAGCGTTAGTGACTATAGTTTGTCAGTAACAACTTGAATTTGTACCTACAGCTAAGTTCAATGTATTCAAACCACATCACATAACATGCGGGTATATCCGACGTCTATAGTAATCACCAAGCTTTTGATGTAATCGTGAGATATGAATTAAATACTAAATTATTTGACTAGCTATTAATAATGCCTTGTGCTCGGTTCGAACATGTATAAAATTCTGTAATATACAATTTGAAAATTACTTGACTACTTAATCTTACACGGTTTTTTATGAGCCATTAAATAAAATTTTGGAAATACAAATATCACAATCAAATACGTTCGTCTTCTAAATACTGCAAGAGGCACAAATAAATAGTTAGGTAATTATACATTTTATTCATTCACTCTTCATTTATTATCGTACCGGAACACGACCGCATTGAGACGACCTGGCCAGAATATTGGAGGACAGTCCTTTTAATTTGTTTTTTACTTACTAAAATCTCCTTTTTGAAACATAATAACATTTATGTTAAAACAGTTTTTTAATGTAAAAAGTGTATCAAATAAGCAGGCGGCAGTGAAGAGTGACCGCTACTGTCCTTGGCATTTGAAGCCGACCGTGAACAAGACTGCAGGTATAGAACTTTTAGTGTCAGTTACTTTAAATTGTATTAGTTGTAATAAAGCTATCCTTATATTACTGCATGATAGTTGACGTCTTACGTCTGTTTTAATTGGATTTATAATTGTTCACTTTAATTCATATTATATATACATATCCTCAGGCCAGGTCTCCTGCGGGGTAGACAGAAAACATTGTATGCCAAATATCTCTATCTCTACAGATCTGATGTGCTTCTTACATATTATCATTTTCATCATACGTGCACGCCGGTTTACGAGACTTATTATTAGACAGGTACTGTTACCTAAATGGCCAACAGTCTGAAGGGGTAGGTTGTCTTAAGGCGAGTATCGTATCGGGTGGTGGAGTGGCGCGCCATAGAGGGATCACTCCCCATAGAGCAACCTGTACACTCCATTCTTCAGTATTTCTGCCTTTGACAGCTCTAGCACCGTATATTAAATATTTGTCAGGAGCTTTAGCGATTGATACTGTAAGTTAACATTTATTAGCTTTTCGAATTTTTAATCAATGACCTTTTCATGTCGCGGCTTTTGCCCAACGAGGACAAGGTTCGATGGTATTTATTAGGGTAGCCCTATGACTAGCAGTGGAATGAGGCAGACTGATGAAAATGATGAAAAAATTCAAGCTTGTGCCTTGCTAAAAATCAATATTGTACTTTTTACTCAAAATAGATTTTATTTTTTCTATATGGAAGCTTTAGCTGGGTTCGCTTATAATAAAGCCTCATAGTGACGTATATGTCGTTAGTTATATCATTAACTTGTATTACAATACCTCTAAGTATATAGACGTGTCTAGTTATGCCCACTCATGTATGTATTTGTAGCTACATTACATAAGATTAATTGCTGTTAAATAGAATGTACTATATAAGGAAGGGTTTACTGTATAATCTCATTATAGCTAGAACGTGTAGAAATTACAAATGATTAATAAAGAAAACGTTGATAAATTAGTATTGTATCCAAGTTCTTCGGTTTAAAGTTGTGTTTAGTTTGGAATCAAATTGAACTTCTGTTTTACAAACATGACCTAAAGTATCTTACCGATGACTATCATTTTTACAATCTTAATAACAAGTATCGAGTAAGAAGAATAAATTGCAGGTGAATTCTGTTATTATTATTAGTAGGTGTCGGATCTCAAAACCACGTGGAGAATTCGAGTCGCGACTCAAAGTTCGAGGGTGAATATGTGGGTGGCTCAAATTGTAGGTTCCTTACAACATAAACTTATTATATGAAATTGTTGAAATTAGAATGTTGAAAAGTAAATCTATTGAACATACCTGCTTCAGAATTTGATGAACTAAATTTGAACTTTCTTTGTAATCTAAGCGAGTTCCTGTAACAATTTGACCCATATTTCAGATTGTTTAAATGCAAGAATTGTTTAACGGAATAGGAATGTTTTGACATATGAATGAACGAAAAACACGAATTGGGTAGTAATTATCACGAGACAAAAAAAACACCAGAAAAATTTGGAAAATGTTTTGGAAACTACAAGACAAAATAAAATGTTTCTATGGTTTTTGACCACAAAATGTAAATAAAAAGCTAAGAATTGGATATGGAGACGTGCCATTATTAATGTCTTTGATATAATTCAGCCAATCAGCACATGGCCAGCGTGGCAGTATATGGCCTTAATCTCGAGAACAGTTCCATGTTAGTTAATGATAACGATGACCAAATATGTATATTATAAAACATTTTAATCCCAAAATTGTATGATTGGATAAATGGAATCCTAAGGAAGGTGCTCGTTTGCATATAAGTCGTGCGTACCTGCGAAGTAACTTCATTTATTTATTTACTTACTTAGAAATTTGAAAACCAAATACCCACCTCAGTTCCTGATTAACTTTGGATAGCGCCACCGTCAGCCGCTCCGCTCTTTCGCAACAATCATTGTTGAGGAATGTAGAGCGCAAATGATCTAAAAATAATACATTTAATAGTTTAAGCAGCGACAATGTATGCCATATTTTTGGTTCACTTTATTGTTTTTTACATTAAAATAACTAAGTAACTTATTCAACTTTTTTCCTGACCCCTTTATCGTTCCAATGTTGGAACAGGGGTCTCTTCTCATAGTGAGAGGGTAAAAATAATAATAGGTATTACTAATTCTAATTCCATAATAGGTCTCATTTCTACTATTATTTCAAGTCCAAAGAATTTAATTTATTGCATATACATTGAAATAGATTTACATAATCTATTGAATTAATCTACAATTCCGTGTCTTTAGAGAAAAGCTTTTTTTCGTTAACGAACGAAGATAATGAGGTCAAGTTTTAAGTCTCATTGCCGATTTAAAATTTTTGAATATTGCAAAATTAAGTAAAAAATGTTAAAAAGAAATGAATGCCTAGATTTCTGAACAATTCCAAATTATACGTTATATTGTTCGTCCTGTAACTGTGATAGAAATGGATTAAATCGGAATATCGGATCAATGTTCTGAACTATTTTCATTCGCTACCAGGAACTGTGGGAATTAATCAGAGCCGTCATTTACTTTATTCCCACGGGACATTTTTCTATTACTAGAGGTGGATCGCTTTTATCTTTATTATTATTTAATCTAATGCATTTCTGGAAATTTGTTGAAAGTCACAGATTAGTCACAGCTTCTTATTGAATTGAAGAATATTAATATATTTTTGATCTAATACCGTGTGATACTTTAGTGATATAGATTTTGTAAGTAGACACCGTTTTGAGAAGTTCAGTTACTCCAGTGTAATGAGACGATATGAAATACGAAGTCGAATGTGAAATTTGATATACACCGGGTTCAAGGGGATTATTGTTCAAATTTGATATTGATCAAGAACGAAAAATGTAGACATCGAGATATAGGAATGGAATTTGGGAAGAATAATGTCGAGGTGAAAGACACCAAACACAAATCTTTAGGTCATAAACAATGGAATACAGTCACGACGGTAGTTTGTTATTTACTGGGTGTGAATTGTGTATAGGTTGCAACTACATTAAGAAAGCCAACCTGGAGAACACTTGACAAAGCTGGTTTTTCTTGTCAATTTATCGTAAGTATTGCAAGATGTCACAGATGTATACTGTGAAGCTACTCACCGTTCAAGAGTTTACATTTATTTTTAACGGCGATAACATTTACTTTACTACGTAAAAATACAAGTAAAAGTTTTCCGATCATGTGGTAAAAGCTAGGCCGTTATTATTTTTATAACAGGAAATTCTGATGTATAATATTATTGAAGGAAAAACGGGGCATGTTGGTGATTCTTTGTAGGTAAGGGAGAGAAAAGTTTTTATAAGTTTGTTTTGCTTTGAGCGGTTTTCGAAGTGTATCGTGAGGGAAAACCGGTTAGTTCATTCTTGATCAACTTGTCTTAGATGGAACTTTGTTTTTATGTTACTGTGTGCTACTTACCAAAACTTAAAATATTGACATCTGGAAGGATTGACTTTATCAATTCTGTCTTTCGCATCTTATCCGGGACCCAAAATGGCGCTGTGAACATATGTAGATATATTCGCTTTGTACATTTCAGATATAGTTACTTATTTAGGTTAATGGTAAATGTTTTCTTCTGTGTAGCCATTATTAATAGAAAAAGTTATAATTTGTTTATCCGTTTTATAATAGGTAAAAAGGTCTCTAATTGAATGGTGAGAACATTTTCAACTTATTTTAACACTGAATATCATTTGCACTGCCAACAATGTGCAAAGCCCTCACCCTGCTCTCTTACAAGCTAAAGGATATGAGTAAGTATAATTTCATAGGAAATTTCCACTAACCAAGAGCCCCTAATCCGAAGAGGAAACATATTAGTATCTTTATTATTCTCCGTGTCTTATTTTTTCCTTTAATCTTCCTTTTGTCCGCTTGGATATCGTTAAAATGGCCACGATTGTCATTTAGATATTCCCATATGTTGTCTCTTAATGGGTACGAGGTGTGCGCGTCCCAGGACGGCAATGCTTTCCGTGGCTTTCTCCTTTCAAAAACTTTTCCTGTGTAAACAAGCAAAATGGACTACGGTTAACATTGTAATCAGCTTACAGTGTGTGGAGTACTGTCTAATTAATGGTCTAAATTTTGGTCATGTCCTTCGCTGCTGCAGCTCGCGTTTTTAAAATTAAAACAAAGCTTAAAAGGCTGTGAATAATATAAATCTTAGTCAAACATTACTTCATACAATGTTAATATCTCTAAATCTATAAATGTATAACTAATTATTTTTAAATATGTGGTTGTATGCAGTACATTGTATATGTTCGGGTATAACATAGTCTGTATGATTAGAATAGGGTTACAATATATGTACCAGTAGATGTTGGAATTAAATAATTAACCCTGCAAACAGATATACTTAATCAAAAACATTTACAATAACACATTGATTTTACATACTAGGTGAAGCCGTAACAATTTAGTAGTCGGTATATAATTCCCATAGTTAAATTGTTATTAGACACGTTTCTTGTAAATAATTAATTTCTTAGTAGATCAGCACGCTCCAATTTCATTATGCAAGCCGCTCGCCCACAAAAAATTGGCATTTAGGTCACAAATTAGGAACAGCTAAGGTTATAATTCTGTTGCCCTCGACATTGAAAGAAAGTCAAGTGCGTCTATATTTTTAAAAACGTAATTACTTTGTCTTTGTCGTAATTAAATTACTTTCTTACCGATACTATTCTTCATATATAATGTATTATACTAGAAGTAAGGTAAGCATGTTGACACTAAGTGCTTAGGACGTATTACCTTGAAAATTGGTCGCCTTTATGAAGATTTAAAGCCTATAAAAATTATTCTGTGTAAAGAAAAACGGTCATCATCGGTGTCAAGGACGTGACTGAGTCATTTTGCTGGAAACGTCGTTGCTTATAGTTTATAAATGCATTCATAGGAGCCGTATCGAGCAACATAAACATTGTATTTTATGAAATTTCAACTTGCGGTAAAAACAAAGGAAATATCAAACACGTTTCCAAAATATTAACAAATATTCTGCAAACCATAGATTTGAACGCGGACTATAAATTAAAAACCGTCAGTTGTATTGGACTTTTGTATATTTACAAATACTCAGATTTGCGAACTGGACATTTGCATTGAAAATCATCAGACTATGGCCTTAACCATTTTGCTTCTGAGTGGATCGATAGGGATAACGATGATAATAATTATAATAATGATGAAGATGATAAAAAATATCGTTCGTTCATTCGTTCAATCGTTCATTGAATAGATCTATGTTACAATTCTATAGTCTGTAGGTATCAAGTCAGAAAAATGTGTACCTAATCATTTGTGTGCTGACTTAAAATGTCAATGTTTTTCCAACCATTTTAGTTATAAAGGCTGAGGGTTGTTGAAATAGGTTTTATAGTGTACGAAACAAAACTGAGCGGGCGTATCTATTGGGGTAGAAGTATTAATTATTTTGATATTTTCATTTTTGTAGTTTGACGTGTAGGACTTCCACAGAGTTACCTATATTGTTTTACAGTTTAACACTTGATAACTTATTTTAGAATGGTACAAAAATTGTTATCGAAATAATTTGCAGTTCACATTTCTTCATTTTAGAAATATTTTGCATGTAATAGGTACAAGTGAACGTAAAGTTTTTAAAAGAAAAGGTGTTAAAAATATGCCCTCACATTAGAAATTTCATGACAAATCTTACGTCATCATGTGAATCCAAAAATAAATTTCTTAAAACACACATATTACAACAATTTGAGGGCAGTTTGATTCCCCCAGATATGCAGCCTATTACCACAATATCCATGTATGTTCTATAAAACGACTTTGTACGTAGGGATGATAAGTTTAATCAAATATACTTTTAAGGTGATAGTTAAGTATAGACGTTTGGTGTTTAGATTACAGGCCATTCGTTCTCATGGCGCTTTAATAACGTACAAAAGATAAATATTGCTAAATAAGGAAATTATATTTTGAAGATATGTCCCAAGGCATATAAAAGGCTGCAAAAATATGTGATCGGTAATAGGCAAAGGGGAGTTATACGTATTCGTGTCCGAATTCAGAGTGCATGTGTGAAGAGAGTGATGCATGTAGAAGAAGCATGTTAGGTCTGTAAGTACAAACATATTTGGTATTCCCTCTTTACCCACCCTGTAAGGGACCTGGCGTGAAGATATAGTAATATTACTATAAAAATACTACCATGATATAGTGATAATACTATAAGAAATGTAAAGTACGAAATAAAACTAGTCATCTATGATGTGTAAGAACATCGTGTAGGCATTACGCAGGTAGCGGCGTCATTAGGTGAAAAGTTAATAAATTTGTGAGAACGTAAACGAGTTTGGAAATTGTATCACTCGAGGCCAGTTTGATTCCCCTGGAGATGTGGACTGTTACTCCGAGTGTATGATGCTGTGCAAAGTTAATACTTAATTTAATGTTACATAATAAAAATATCGTTGTTGTAAAATAACAATGTTTTAAGAATGAAATTGGCTCCGAAATTGCGTGACACAGTTGGTCAATCTACTCGATTTATGTAGCTTATACATAACTTTTTTGTAGTTTCTTTGAAGGCTTTATTATCATAATTATTATTGTTATACTGTTACTGCTGGTCTCTTACCGGGTGGGCAGGGAGCACGGAAAAGTAAATAACTCTCAAAAGTATTACGTGTAGTTTTAAGCTATTTAATTTTATTCAAAGGAGGTTAATTGTTGGTATGTAGACGTTAGCGGCAATTCCGTATAACATAATTTCCCATGAAATGTGAGATGTTGTTTACTTGTGGGTCGCGCATTCTGCTGACCACGCAGATACAGTCATTTTACCTACATATAATTTGACCCTGTTTTGAATACATACGTGACTTCCGGTTTAGCTGGTTATTTTTGATAATAAAATTACTTATATTGTATTCTAGTAATTGTACATACATACGAGTATATATACACTTCTACTAATGTTTATTTTTAGCTTAGCTTGGCATAACCGTGAATTTTTAAGATTCTATTATTCAAGAACATAGATCAATTAAGCTACTATATAACACAAATGGACTTTATCTAAAATTATTAGTGTTTTACATTTTATCGCGATTTACAGCATCAGTACCAAATACGATAAACTGTTATAACTGAACTTATCACACAATTTAAAAAAAAAGCTAACCACTAACAACATTAGAAAACCGCTAGTCATACACAAATTTCACAGAAAATAATGTTTTCATTTCGGTGAAAGAGATTTCGGAGAGAAGCATTGTCATGATGCAAGAAGTTGCGATATCTGGGTTTTTTTCGTCGAAATCGTTGGATTATAGGTAGATGAATTGTGTAGCACTCAACAGCTATTGTCTTTAGTTTCTTGAGGAGCACACTACTCAAACGAGGTGACATGATTTTCATCCAGTTTTCATTTATCCCAATTTTGTTGGTTTGCTCATCTTGGTTTGTTCATTTTTGAACGCGACTGCGGTTTTATCTTATATGTATGTCAAATAGTTATAAATTCAATTTTTATAAACCAGTTATTGATCAATAATTTGTTAATTGTTCATGTTCCAGTGTAAATATCTGTTTATTATACGTGCAATGTTTTAAAAGTTTTTCAAACTGACATAAAAGTGTAATGAACCAACGCCGCAATTTTTTTTAAATGTAGTGCTTCAATCTGAAAAGCATGTTGAAGGTGAGCACAGCACTCTTGCGAAGAAAGAGAACTTTCAACATCGTAACAAATCCTATTCTCAGTAAGCAGCGTAAATTGTATAGGTATCACAATAACAAACGAAGATTTTGTTTCACCAAAAATAGATTGTATTTAATAAATGAAAATCTACATCTTGTTTAATTAAAACGTTCAAATTTCCAAAACAATTTGTAATCGGGAATGCGACGCTATCAGTGGGAGCGGTGTAATTATTTGCAATCTGGCAGTTTACATGATTCTATAGCATGCATTAATATCTTTAAATAGCTTAAGAAAAAAAACGCAATGTAAAATAGCTATACAGTAATAATTACTTCAAGTGTACTTTTTGCTACAAAATTAAATAATAACACCTGCATACAAACCCTAAAGGTATGCGCTATATAGAACAATACGAATTAAATGTCTCTGTTTACGTTACAGTCCAACAAATAATTAGGTGCACCTAGATTTCTGGCTTACGAAATATGGGTATTCACTGTACCTTCGTCTTTTGGATTTTATTTCAGCAGTACCACAATAATTATACAGATATCAAGATACTACAAATTGGTACAATAACTAATATCACCAATAAATATAAATATGACCGACACTGAATTCAGCTTTGAATATACAAATTTTATGCGTTTCCAAATTAAAAGTAGGGTTAATTTAGATAAGTAAAAGAGCGACCGTTTATCACAATAATACTATCAACAAACCTTGAGGCATGACCAAAACAAGAGGCATGATCTTCTGTCCATTTTAAATTTTGTATTCATAAGAATTTTTTGTTTGAAAACAAAATAATTTGATTATAGTTAACCTGCATGCCCAGTTTATCTTCTACGTTAAACGTCTAAAGACTGCGGACTACATTTTGCAAAGTATAATTACTTCAAGAAAATAATATTTGTTTTACTTAATTCACCTGAAGAACACCATGGCGGCACAAGGATAATATTGTTTTGTGATATGACACTGCTGTTCGAGCTCTCTATAGCCTTTCTATACGCACTTCTAGTTACCATTACTATAAAAATAAAAATTATTTTAATTTTTTTTACCTAGTTAAAGGTATTTCTTAGTAACAGCCCATTGGTTTAAAAAATCTTACAATTTTACAAGCTTATCAGAAACGTCAAAAATTTCCCGCCATATTTTATGTTTTTTAATTACAGCTTGATGGTAACAAATGAAAATAACCTTGCAGCCAAGCATATGTAAAAATTAAGATTTAATCACTTGTTAAACTCATAACGCTTACCTGGAATGAAAGCTCACAAGGGTGTTAAAATTTAAAGAATATTGAATAAAATATTCATAACATTTATTATATAATACTTGATTAATTTTAACTAGGAAGGTTTTGTTTCATTACTTTACATACGGTAAACAAAACTTAGTCTGGATTTACGCAATTGTTCGAAATACAAATTTTGAATGTTTTCAATGTAGATGTGTGCTTAATTAAATAGTCGTGCGTGATGAAGCGACCTGCGGGAAAACTAGGTAACGTGTTCTATATTCACAAATTACAGATACACATTTGTATAAATAGGTACGTATCTTGCCCCAGAGACTAACGAAGGTTCCATTGGAATTCTATTTTGATAGATCATCAAACGATAGTCTATTTATTAATTATTTGTACGTCTTAATCCTCAATTAATAAGGTAACATACTTTTAAATTATAAAGTTTATTAAATTGTTCGCCACTTCAGTTGTGTGAAAACAATTAAAATGGTAAGTAATCGAAACAAGTAAGATATGCTTTCTTTTTTGAAGTCGATCTAATAACCAAATGACTGACTGACCCCAGTACCGTTAGCTGAGCTGCACAGATAATTAGTTGTTTGTGCTTATTGAATCTTGAAATTATAATTTCATGGCAATGGTATTAAAAACATTGAAGCATCCGAGATGGAACAGTTTTATTAGAGATGTTCGTGACAATTGTTGTTTTTTGTGTTGTCTTGAATGCCGCGGCTCAAGATCATGGGCTGAGTACGGCCAGCCCACAGCCATCATTACCATTTTTGGATTTGTTCACGGGTGCATCAACCTACTACGGGGACTCGATACGCAAAGCGTACTCCGACCCAGGATATTACGGTTGCCCCAAATCGGACACTCTTTCGTCGTTTGCAAGCGTGCTGGCCAGCGCCGCTAAAATAATGTTTTCGGCTGCGGTCATCATGTTCCTAAAATTATTGGCTGGAAAGCTGTTATTAGTTCCCTTAGCCGTGGTGGTACTCGTAAAATTGGGACTGAAGATGCTTTTCTTATGGCCGGTTATATCGAAGATGGTGAAATATTTTAAACGCAAGAAGAAAAAAGGTCACAAGTCAAGAATGATATCTGATTGCTCGCAGCGTCTCGCTTGTGTGATTAAA
The DNA here is from genome assembly GCA_018245795.1 of Protelbella ruficauda. Taxonomy (NCBI): domain Eukaryota; kingdom Metazoa; phylum Arthropoda; class Insecta; order Lepidoptera; family Hesperiidae; genus Protelbella; species Protelbella ruficauda. Next base: position 2,804 of record DWED01000113.1, on the reverse strand, counting down.
ACATCAACGAAAAGCGACTGGAGTAGTAATTTGGGAGCTGCGGTGACGTTCCTGCTCGTTGATGATGTGGAAGAGGATAGTGCTATTGTCAAATCTCTATTAAGTGTTCTAGCGGGGGACAAAGTCGCACAATGCATGTCAATAGATTGCAGCGGCGGTGTCGATATAAGCTGACACAGTAATGTTTACAAGTGCGCGGATATGTAGGCCAATGCATAATTGTTTAATTTGCAATGGTTTAAGTTTTTGTTCCGTATGCACATACGTGTTTTTAATATTATTATAATATCTCCAGTTGTTTAGATCAGACATATTTATTGAATTCGAATTACTGTTCTGAGAATGAAGTACATTGAAAATATAGCAGTGGAAATAATGATGTTGAAGTTACTGTGTGTTACATGTGATCCTGTGATGTATGGAGAGGAGACGCTGCACGGTGAAAATAGATATTCTCCGCTGGCTTATCGAAATTTTTCTCCAATTAATACATATGCAGGACCGATGCAGGAACAAATATATCATGCTAGATCACCAGTTCCCGGATACCACGTTGAAGAACCACGTGCAATTACCAATTTCAATGTTACATCTGGTAATTTTATGAACCCTGTTAATGAATTCGAAGGGTATAACGAAATACCTCGTACAGCTGATTTTAGACAAGTATTACCGTATTACTCTCCGAATCTAAGAGTGTCAAGTCCCAACAAACACGGACATAAAACAAAGACTCATGTAACTGGAAATGAATCACAAATTTCGATATATACAACTACGACTGCACCACCAGTGGACAACAAAAGAGTCAGTATCTCCTTTCTCAAACCAGATTGGAGCAGTCTTGCAAAACCAATAGAATCTCCGGGAATATCGATACCAGGGTGGAGTGGCTTACTACAGCTAATTCTTTCTTTTGTAACAGGTTCTAAGTCAGAAAATTTTGAATTAAAAGGATTTAAAGATATTATAATGAATGGATTGATGAAGCCAATTTTAACGGCGAAGAGCAACGTTAAATCATTTGTAAGCAAAATCACAATACCCCTTTTATCTCTCCTACTGATAAATGTTGAAGTTTTAGTAACAGTTTGGTGGCTATGGGAGGATTGCCCGAACGAAATGAAGATGGAATCTATGGATGGGAGATCGACAAATAACAACACTTACGCGTAACTTTCCGAACAAAGTTTAACCCAGTTCTGTTATCTAATATAGACTAATTAATTGTATATATTATTTTAAGCACTTGTATAAAATTTCGATTTAGATACGATTGGTAATACATAAAACAAATTATTTTGTTTCTGTGTTTTATTTCATTATGTACAATATACATATTTCCTTTTATAACATGTAAGTAAATAAACTAGACGTAGATAAAACAAAGGTATTAGATCAGCATATTAGTATGAGTATGATATAGTTTTCCGTCAAATTTTCATCTAAATTTTATTGATTTTGCAACATAGATGAAGATTCGACACATGAGTATTGAATTATTGTCGAATAATGTTGCATATTTAGCGCTATATTTCTGTGTGTACATTTTCGAATTTTTTTTTGCGAAGTCTCATTCGTTATAATTGTTTTGTATTATATTACTCAATAACGGCAGATCAGCATCAAATCGTTCTCTGTATTAGAGTTAATTTAAAAAAAGTAATCTGATATAAATTAGCAAGTATTTAAGTAGATATTAAACAAGACCTTTGCGCAGTTATGTATTTCTTTTATTTATTTATTCATATATTAATTAAAACCGTAATACCATTTACTTTATTTAATGACATGACACAGAAATAACACTAAAAAGTGAAAACCATAAAACATCAAATTCAAGGTTTACGGCACAGATTTCGTTCACAATAACCCAAACATTCAGATAAAGTCTCCTTTCACTCATCCGCAAACAGATCACAGTTAGGCGTTACAGCGCTATGAATGTATTTGTAAACTTTCAGTATAAAAAATGAATATGACAAGTGACATTTCAAGCTTTAAAGTAAGTTGGAGCTAAACGTTGGCGTACGACAGTTGACGGCTGGCAGTTCCCGCTCAAACACGGCGCGCTCTAAATGTGATTAGGGCGACAGGTGTCTGCATTCGTTACAGCACTCCCACGCCACCTAATTGAGTAACTAACTAGTTTACTAACGTTAAAGTATACTTTGTTATGGTAGTAAATATGTTGTACAGAAAGTCTATGTGTCAATTTGGAAAGCCACAATGAAGACTTCATAACATAGAATTTATATACAATAACAAAATGAAATATTTCTTTTAGATGAAATTATAAAATGGTTTATAATTATATCTTCACGGACGCTTTATTTAAAAAGTACATTTCTGGCTTGATTTTGTATAGGTATGTCATTTATCATGATGGTGATGATGTATGACGTTATTTATATAAAGGTGTTTAGTTTACGACTGCAAACTATCTTGTCATTTGGCCTTAAGTCCGCTCTTTGTTAACAACAAGGAACGATGGAAAAATAAATTAATGAAAGAATAAAAGAACGGCGAACGAACGGTTGAATGAATTGAAAGCCGCACGAACGAACACATAAAGAATTAAATGAACTAATTTGTCAACAATATAATGTACATTAACTGTATTTTAATACTTTTTCAATAATATTCTAATGTAAACTCGTATCAAAAGGCGAGTTGATACATAGCCTTGAAAGAACAACGGGGTCCGTTAATTAATACTTGAGGCAGGTGTTTGCACCTGCGCTGCGTTTCAAGAACGCTTCACACAGGGTAGTAGACGGTGACACTGGCGACCTTGTGCACTA
>DWED01000112.1:0-14631 GCA_018245795.1 Protelbella ruficauda | reverse complement strand
GTATTACTATCTGCTAAAAAATTAACCGCTGTTGTTAAATACATACCTAACATTATTTATTTTCCTCCTTATTTTTAATTTCTTTTTTATCTTTTTTCTTCCGTCGAATTTGGCGAATTTTTTGATAAATCGATAAACCAATTCAAGCAAAAATACGTAATATAATAACAACACTAAAAATTGTCGTTAATCAACCTGGCATAACTTAATTCCTCCTAAAAATCTAATTTAGCGACACGCTTCGCGTGTTCGCTACGCTCAAAATAAACAATATTTAATAAATTACGCGGATAATTTATTCATCTTCTTTTACATTATTAATTACAATATTATTTACCATATTAATAACATTATTTTTTCCATACTTAATTACTAAGAACCGCAATATAAAATAATGTCTTCTTTCCATTAAAAAATCAACTCCTTTCCAAGTTGATTTTTTTCTGCTTCATATTACAATTTACAGTTAAAAAACAAATACAGAAACTTGAAGCGAAAAATCAAATCTTAAAAAAGTATCAAACCTTCATCCGGTGACAACAAAAGAAAAAATAAAATTTATTAACGAACATACAAAATACTTTTCAATTACTCTATTATGTGAGGCTATTGGAATTACACGGTCAAATTATTATCGTTATTTACAAGCAAAAAGTTCATTAATAAAAGCCGATGAAGGAATTATTACCCTTATTCAAAATGAAAAACTCAATAACAAATTTCTTAATTCCTATGGAATAAGAAGATGAAAAATTATCTATTTAAGAAATTCAATCTCGTTATTAATAAAAAACGTCTTCAACGAATCTTTAAGGAACATGGAATTATCCCTTTCTACTGAAAAAATCGTTCCCGTCATATTAAAAAATCATTAAGTCAAACAAACAAAAAGAATTTACTAAAACGTAAATTTAACCAATTGAAACCAAATCGAGTATGAAGGACTGATGTAACTGTCATTAAACATAATCATACTGAAAAATCCAATTTAATTTCATTCATTGATTTAGCAACAAGAAAAGTAATTGCTTATACAATCTCAGATTCAATGACAACTTCAGTATTAATAAAAACTTTATTAAAAGCAATAGCAACAGTTTCAAATAAAAAAGATCTGAAGAAATTAATAATTCATTCAGATCAAGGCTCAATTTATACTGCTACAGAATACATTGAATTCTGTAGAAAATATAAATTTAAAATAAGTTACTCAGCAATAGCTACTCCAGCTGATAATGCTGTGCAAGAAAGTTTCCATGCTAGATTAAAGTGTGAAACCTTCTATAACAATTATAATACGCAAAATAAAATAAAAGACATAATTATTATTAAAAAATATATTGAATTTTATATTGAATGGGCACACTCCCTAATAAAAATTATTTTCTCATAAGAGATTTAATTGTTCCATCTACTGTTGATTTTAAAGTTAATTCATAAATTATAGTATCATTTTGCTGATGATGAACAACTAATATAATTTCATATTCAATTCTATTATCTATAATTCGATCACCAACTTGATAAATAGATTCTATTTCAAGGGAATTATTTTGTTCATTATCAGTATAATCATAATTATTTAGATTAAATCCAACCTTCTCATGAAATGTTTGATTTTCTATTATTGTTGGATCATCAAATTTTAGCGAAAAAGTATTAATTTCTTCATTATTTTGTTCTTCATCTTCAATTTTATCTTGTTCTAATTTAGTTTGAATTTTTTTTCGATCAAAAATTGCACTTAATGAAAGTTTCTTTTCATTTTTTGATTCAGATAACATTTGTGTTGATAAAAATTGTTGCGTTGGAAAATTATTAACAAAATTTTCATCACGTTTTGGCATAATATACTCTGTCGGATTAACTAAACTCTTTGGGCGTTCAATACCACTAGTTATTTGTTCTAATTCATCTTGATTAATAATGTTTGAATTTTGGTGCCGTGATGTTTGCTTTGCTTGAATAAGGTCTAAATCTTGGCTTTGATAATCAACTGGATTATCGTTCATTTGAGTCGAAGTTGAAGCAACTGGTTTTGGCGTAATTATTCCAGTAATTTTTTTTAATGTCTTAACATCTTTATGCAATTTAATTAAATATTCTTGAATTTGATTCATATTTGTTTTTAAATCATCTAAGAGTTGCCCATCATTATTACCTGATGAACTTTCTGATTTTAATGTTGGTATTTTTTGTTTTAATAAAAACACTAAAATACTAATAAAAAAACCTAAAACACAAACTGGAATCATTACTACTAAGAAAAAATAACCAATTTGATATAAAAGAATAACATTTGCGGCAAAAACTTCGCCAGCAGCATTTTTAATTTGCATTGTTCCTAATTGATGATTATTCGAAAGAATATAATAAATTTCTTTACCGGCAATAATAATTAGTAGCAATGATAAGAATAGAAACAAAAGCATGAAAATAAAGAAGATAAGAATAAAAATTTGTGTTTTTGTTAATTTTGTTTTCATTAGCTTAAATTAAAATTAATTCACGTTTTGCTTCTGTTAAAAAATGAAATCCATTTTCGGTAACTAAAATATCATCTTCAATGCGAACACCACCTAAATTAGGAATATAAATTCCTGGCTCAACAGTAATAACCATTCCTGGTTCTAATAAGACATCGCAAAATGGTGATACGCGAGGAAATTCATGGATTTCAATCCCAACCCCATGCCCTGTTGAATGTGTAAAATATTCGCCATAACCTTTACTTATTATATAATCACGACAAATTTTATCAATCATTGCTGTTGTAACGCCCGGTTTGATTGCATGAATTCCTAAACTTTGTGCTTCATAAACAACATCATAAATTTCTAACATTTTAGATGATGGTGTTCCTAACCCAATTGTTCGTGTTGTATCAGAACAATAACCATTATAAATACAACCAAAATCAATTGTAATTAATTCATTATTCGCAATTTTTTTATCAGTTGCACGTCCATGTGGCAATGCTCCTCGTCATCCAGAAGCAACAATTGTATCAAAACTAGGTTTATCAGCACCAGCTTCAATAAAACTATTAATAATAATTTGTTCAACTTGGCGTTCTGTCATTCCAACTTTAATTTTGTTAATAGCATTATTAATTGCAATATCACCAATTGCACATGCTTGCTTTAAAGCTTTAATCTCAGAATTTGTTTTAATTGCTCGTAATTCTGAGAAATCAACTGGTTTTAAAGTAACGGATGATAAATTTGTTGTTAAATTTTGGTAAGTCAAATATGTTAAGTAATCACTTTCAAAAGCTAAAGTTTTGACCTTGTTTTTAACCAAATCACTTTGCAACATTCCAAAAAAGCCACCAGGATGATTGGTCCTCATTTCAATAACATTTGTAACATTTTTTGTTTCCTTCTTACCAGCAGTAATATATCGTCCATCTAAATACAAGATTGATTCAGTTTTTGTGAATAACAAATAACCTACGGAAGAAGCAAATTCAGATAGTCAAAAACGGTTAACGGTTGAATGAAATAAAATCCCATCAACTTGATATTTTTCTAAATATTGCTCTAATTTTGCTTTTTTATCTAATTTTACTTTAACATATTCCATTAGCATTATTCTCCTTTTCTTCTCTATAAATTTAACTCTTATTTTTTCATAATACAAGGATATTTCTTAATTAATTAAGTTTCTTAAAATTTCTTCAAGATTATTCATCTCTTTTTTAATTAAACCATTTTCATAACCATAATGTGAAATTGTTGCATTATGATTAATTAATAAATCAATAATCTTCGCATATAAACCAGTTTCTTTGATAACTTCTTCAAAAATAATAATTTGCTGATATTTTTCCATGTTAATTTGTTTTAACATTTCTCTATCAACTGGATTAATAAAGCGAGCATTAATAACATTAATTTTTTTTGTATATAATTTTGTGATAACTGTTTTTGCTTTAATTACATTATTCCCATATGTGATTAATAAAATTCGCGCTTTAGGATTTTTAATAACATATTCTCATTGTCCAACTGAGAATGGTACTGACAAAACTTGCTGCGTAATTCCCCCTTTTGGATAACGAATAAAAAAAGGATCTTTTTTATTAATTAAAGCTAACTTTAATAACTGGTCAAACTCACCACTAGTTGCTGGTTGACTAATAATCGGTAAATCACCCATACTATTTAAAAATCCAATATCATAAATTCCATGGTGACTATCTCCATCTGCAAGTGCTAAACTAGCTCGGTCAATTAAAAAAACAACTGGCAAATGATTACGAACAACATCATGTAAAACTTGATCATAAGTTCGTTGTAAAAAACTAGCATACATATTCACAATTACTTTTTGATGGTCTAAAGCAAAACCAGCAGCTAAGGTCACAGCGTGTTCTTCTGCTAAACCAACATCTAAACAATATTGCGGATTTTTAAGCATAAATTCTTCTAAATGAACTGAAGCTTGCATTGCAGCAGAAATAAAATAAAATTTTTCTGATGCTGTTTGAAATACTTTTTCCAATGTTTTTGCAACATAATAACTTCATTCATTATGTTTATTATCAGTTAAACTATAAGAATGATATTTCTCTTGTTCTGCTTGGGTTAACCCATAACCATAACCTTTTTTTGTTTTAAGGTGCAGAACAACACTTGCATTTCGTTTTTTTGCTTGACGAAGACTTTTTGCTAATTTACGAAAATTATGGCCATCCACTGTCCCAATATAATCTAAATTAAAACCAGCAAATAACCCTGGAATTGCAAAACTACGAATAATTTTTTCAACTAATAGGTGGCCTAATCATAATAATGTTAATGGGGGAATATAACGTAAAACTTTTGCAACTTTACTAGCACTACGATATAGTCATCCAGTTCGAACTTTACTAAGTGTTGTATGTAAAATATTAACATTTTTAGAAATACTCATTCCATTATCATTTAAAATAACAATAATTTTATTGGAAATTGTTCCCAAATAAGTTAAAGCTTCTAAAGTTAAGCCATTAGTAAATGCTGCATCCCCAATTACACAAATAATATTATTATATTTTTGATTATAACTATAAGCAATTGCTGTAGATAAACCAGTTCCCGCATGGCCATTAGAAAGATGATCATATTTACTTTCGTTAATATGTTGAAAAGCCGCTAAGCCATCAGGTAAGCGAATCGTTGAAAAATATGCTTTACGATCAGTTAAAATTTTATAAGCATAAGTTTGATGACCAGTATCAAAAATAATCAAATCATTATTGTCAATGTCAAAAGTTTTTAATAAACTAATTGTTAATTCAACTGCCCCTAAATTACTAGCTAAATGTCCCCCATTTTTGGTAACTGTTTCAATAATAAGACGACGAACATCCGCTGCTAATTCAATTAAAGCTTTTGTTTTTAAATTTTTTAAATCAGTATGATGCTGATAATCTTGTAATTTCATCTTTTAACCCCACTTAATACTTTTGTAAAAAATAATTAATTTGTTGAACAAAATTATTGAAATATAATGGTGTAATTTTTCCAATCAAATAATTACAGTAAGCTGTTACATCTAATTTTATTTTATAAATTTCAACATTACTACTATCCTTTAATAACTTTCTCATTACTGTTAAATTAATTAAAAAAACAAGATAATAACCATAATTAAAATATAATTCATGATTTGGAAGGTTAACAAAAGGTTGATAAAAAACATTAGCAATAAAATTATAAAGTAAATTAAAATTATAATACATCTTAATTTTTGAATTTGTAATGTCATTATTTGCAAAAATTGTTTCCTCATAATTATCATCGAGGTAATTAACAAAAATTTTGCTTTTTAATTCCTTAATTACTTTTAAAATTTGTTCTTGTTCACGTTTTACACCGGTATGACGAATATATTGCATATGATAATAAATTAAAACTAATTTAATTAAAATAATACTATCAAAATATTCTTGCTCATCTAAATTATTTAATCGTAATAAATAAACAAAATTTTTAATTAAAATATCTTTTTGATCAAAAGTTTTAAAATCTTTTAAAATCACCCGACTTAATTTTAACTCATGCAATTTTTTCCAAATTTTAATATTATTTTTTTTAACTCAGCCACTACGTTCAAAAATTTGCCCTGCCATAATAAATTATTCTTCATCAACTTTAAAATCAGTTGGGTTATTATCCTTAACAATTTTAGTGACTTTATCTTTAATATCTTGTAATTTAGTTTCCGCTAATTTTGTTAATTTAATGCCCGTTTCAAAAGCATCAATTGCTTGATCTAATGGCAATTGATTATTTTCTAAATCATTAACAATTTGCTTTAATTGTTCTAAAATTTGTTCAAATGATTTATTATTTGTCATTTTTTTCACCATCCTTATTAATTGCTTGTACAATTGATTGAATAATTCCATCTTGCATAGGTGTCATTATTATATCATTATTCTGAACATCATTGGTTGCTGATATCACATTTTTATTTTCATTGTAAGTAATACTATAACCACGAGTTAATGTTTTTAAAGGACTTAATAAGTCTAATTTACTTATTAAATTATTTTTATTATGTTCAATTGTTAAAATTTGTTGTTGAATTGTTCTTACTAATTTTTGATAATAATTTTGAATCATATTTTTATTTGCTATAAAGAATGTTTCTTGTAAAACATTAAACTGCTTTAATAATAATTGATAAGAATGCTCAGATTGTGTATATAATGCTTGGGGTTTTGTTAAAACATAACTATTTTTTAATTCGCTTAGTTTATCTTGCATCTTATCAACTTTGCCTTTAATAAGATTAATTAAATGACGACGTTGTTGTTGCAAATAATTAACTAATTCTTTCTGATCAGGTGTTGCTAATTCAGCCGCCGCCGTTGGTGTCGGTGCTCGTAAATCACTAACAAAATCAGCTAAAGTAAAATCAATTTCATGACCAACAGCTGAAATAACTGGGATAGTTGCTTGATAAATTGCTTCAACAACTTCAAGTTCATTAAAAGCTCATAAATCTTCAATACTGCCCCCACCACGACCAACAATTAATGTATCAAGCTGCGGAGTAAATGCCTGTGCTGCCTTAATTTTTGCTCGAATATCATGTTTTGCGTCACTTCCTTGCACTAAACTTGGAAATAAATAAATGTTTGCTTGGGGAAAACGGCGATGAATTGTAGTAATAATATCACGAATGGCAGCACCAGTTGGAGCTGTTATTATACCAATATTATTTGGAAAACGTGGAATTGGTTTTTTTAAAGATTGATCAAACCAACCTTTTTTACTTAATTCTTGTTTTAAGGCTTCATATTTTAAAAACAAAGTACCAACACCTTGTAAAGATAAAGTAACTACTTGTAAACTATATGTTTCTTGCGGCTCATATACCTTAATAGAACCTGTTGCAATAATTTTTAAACCTTCTTTTAATTTAAATTGTAAGTTTTTTGCATTAAACGCAAACATAATTGCCCGAATTTGGGCTTTTTCATCTTTGATTGTAAAATAAACATGTCCTGAAGAGTGATTTGTAATATTAGAAATTTCTCCTTGTAGAGAAATATTAATTAAATTTGGCTCTTGTTCAATTATTGTTTTTAAATAATAATTAATTTCACTAACTGTATAAATATTTTTACTCATTTTCCCCTCCATTATCAATATCTTCCAATTAATAATATCATTGAAACAATAAAATAATTAAAAAAGAAATGTTATTAAAGTAACAACATTTCTTTTTTTCAAAAGCAATTAAAGTGTTAATTTTTCTTTTACATCTTTTCGATAAATAAAATAATATAAAAATGGTAAGAAAATTCCTCCACTTAAGAAATTTCCAATTAAAGTTGGTAATTGAACATTGTAAGCAAATTTTCCAAAATCTGCTCAACCACCACTTGTTCCAAAAATTTTTAAAAATGGTTGTAAAAATCATAAATATGAATTAGCAACTACATGAGAAAATCCAGAAATTGCAAAAGCCATAATAATTAAATTTATAACAAAGAATTTAGCAACGGCTGATTTAGTTGTATGTGCAGCATAAATCGAACCAGCAACTAAAAAGTTACATAAAATGGCACTCCCAAAGTTTTCTCATCATTTGTGTTCTAATTTTCCATTAATTAAGATTACCGCATTATTATAAAAATCAGTTTCAGAACCAGGCGTATGATTTAAAAAACCACCTCACGCTGTTAAACCAGCCATCACTAAACAACCTAGGAAATTACCACTTAAAACAATAAATAAATTACTAACAAATCTTCCAACATTTAATTGTTTTTTAAAAACAACAATTAATGCTAAAGAATTTGATGTAAACATTTCTCCCCCAAGAAAAAAAATCATTGTAATTGCAACAGTAAAGACAAGACCAAATACTAAACTTTTTAAACCAATTGGGATATTATTTCAATTTCCCTTTGTTGCCGTAATTGCAGCAATATAACCAAATCCAATAAATAAACCAGCGGCTAAACCCATTAAAAAGGTTTTATAAAATGCATTATTTCCTTTTTTTAACGCATACTTATAAATATTTACAAAACTATCCTCATTGCTATAACTATCGGAATTATCTACTTTTTCTTCTTTTTTAATTTCGTCCCTCATTTTTTCTCCTTTTTTTCACATTTTATTTCTCTATAAATAATACTTTATTATTCTATCATAAAAAATAAAAACCTAAATATAATCTAAACTTAAAATAATTAATAACCAGTATTTTTAAATAAGAAACTTTTTAATGTCATTTATCTGACAATAATTGTTTTTATCATCCACCATATCAAACAAGACCCGAAATTTTTAATATATAAAAATTCGGTAAGACAAAAAAGTAAATCATATAAATCCTTCTTATTTTTTTACAAATCGTTTTTTTATTACCCTAAGGCAAATGTTTTACAATTTCATTATAAAAAAATTGATATAATTTACCTGTTAAGGTAATGAATAATAAATTTTACAACTTAGAAAGGGTAAAAAACTATGTTATTTTTAACAAATATAACAAAATCACAAGAAATTTGAAACAAAATTATTTCAATTGGAATGCCATCAACAATTGCTGTTATCGTAATTATTTTATTATGTTTAATTATTAAATATCTTAAAATTAAACGAATTATTTATACAATTTATTTTATTAGTAATTATTGCTTTAATTTGTATTGCAATTTGATATTTTAAAGATGATATCTTAGGAATTGTTTCAGAATATATTAAAATTGAAAACATAAAACATTATAAAGCTAATAAAATAAAAATAAATTTATAAAAAGACTGATTGAAATCAGTCTTTTTACAATGTTTCTTTAATTAAATTCCTAAGTCAGGATAACTTGGTGCTTTTGGTTGTTTGTCTTCATCATTATTTACTACAACAGCTTCCGTTGTTAACAACAAAGCACTAACACTACCAGCATGTTGTAAAGCATAACGTGTTACTTTAACTGGATCAACAATTCCTGCCTCAATCATATTTTCTCATGTATTTGTTGCAGCATTATAACCAAAATTGTCATTTTGTTCTTTTAATTTATTAACAATAATTGAACCATCAACACCAGCGTTAGCAGCAATTTGACGAACTGGTTCTTCAATTGCTCGTAACACAATATTTAATCCTAATTTTTCTTCATCATTTAATTTTAAATTTCCTAATTTTTTTCCAACTTGTACTAATGCCGTTCCACCACCAGCAACAATACCTTCTTCAACAGCAGCTTTAGTTGAATTTAAGGCATCTTCAATTCGTAATTTTTTCTCTTTCATTTCTGTTTCAGTTGGTGCACCAACTTTAATGATTCCAACACCATTCGCAAGTTTAGCTAATCTTTTTTTCAATTTATCTTGCTCAAATGTTGATTTTTCATTTTTGATTTGATTACGAATAAATTCTTTACGATCTTCAATTTCTGCACGTGTTGCTTTTCCTTCAATAATTGTTGTCGTATCTTTTGAAACAATTACTTTTTTTGCCGTTCCTAAATCATCTAAAGTTAAAGTTTTGAAATCCATTCCTAAATCACCATTAACAAATTTACCTTTTACTAGCATAGCAATATCTTCCAATAAATCTTTACGGTTATTCCCAAATTCTGGCGCTTTAACAACACAAATATTGAAAGCACCACGCATTTTGTTTAGTAATAATGTCGGTAAAACATCACCATCAACATCATCAGCAATAATTAATAATGGACGTCCTTCTTCAACAATTTTTTCTAAAATTGGTATAATTTCTTTCATATTACTAATTTTTTTATCAGTAATTAAAATATATGGATTTTCAAATTCTGTTAACATTTTTTCACTATCAGTTACCATGTATTGTGATAAATATCCCTTATCAAATTGTAATCCTTCAGTGACACTTGTTTCAGTATTGATTGTTTTTGATTCTTCAATCGTAATAACCCCATCATTACCAACTTTAGCCATAATTTCAGCAATTAAGGCACCAATTTCAGGATCTTTTGAACTAACACTCGCAACTTGTGCAATTTCTTCTTTTGACTTAATTTCTTTTGCTGATTGTTTTAATAAATTCACAATTGCTTTAACTGTTTTTTCAATTCCATTACGAATAGCTACAGCATTTGCACCAGCAGTAATATTTTTTAATCCTTCTTTAACAATTGCTTGAGTTAAAACAATTGCCGTTGTTGTTCCATCACCAGCAACATCATTTGTTTTATTAGCAACTTCAGCAACTAACTTAGCTCCCATATTTTCAAAATGATTGCTTAATTCAATTTCCTTTGAAATTGTAACACCATCATTCGTAATTAATGGTGAACCATAAGTTTTTTCTAATAAAACATATTTTCCTTTTGGTCCTAAGGTCACTTTTACTGCATCAGTTAATTTATTAATTCCATTAAGTAATTTCATTCTTGCTTCTTCAGCAAATTTAATTGATTTTGACATATTTCTATTCCCCCTTTAATTTTATTCTTCAATTACGCCTAAAATATCTTCATTAGAAATTAAGACTAATTTTTTATTATTAAATTCAATTTTAGTTCCGGCATATTCGCGATAAAGAACTTTATTATTTATTTTTCCTTCAAAGGTCCCATCTTTACTAACTTCACTACTAATTGCAATTATTTTTCCAATATGGCTTTTGCTTTTTTCATCTTCTGGTAAATAAATTCCATTAATAAATGTTTCTTTTTTTTCTTCTTTTTCTAAGACAATATTTTTTCCTAGTGGTTTAATCATATAACATTCCTCCTTATTAACATGACTATTAGCAAATGGCATATGTAACTGCCAATAATATATTTAACAAATTTTATTAAAAAATGCAAGTATTTTTATAGTAATATAAATCAACTTTTTGCTAATTTTATTTTAATAAACCATTTCATCTTCATCATATCTAATATTAGTTAAAAGATACTCAGATAAGATTCTTTTTTCATGTTTTCCATGATAAATTTCTCAAACAATAATGTTTGGTAATATTTTGTAACAATTCGTATACGATGTTTTTTGTCACTATCATTTCAAATCGCATTAATTTTATTTCAATTATTTCAGATCAAATTAGCGAATGATGACATATATTCTAATCTTCTAATTCTTCCATCAATGGAAACATTTCTTGCTTCAGAAAATATCTCTGCAATAAAAAAATTAATAAACTCTTTTTTTGTTTGTACAATAGTACGATAAATAATGATTTGAGTTCATAATATTGGTCGAAATGAAGCATATAAAATTTTAGTATCTGTAAAAATACTTTCTAATGACGCTTTAATTTCATCTTGATTATCATCGAAACTTCTTTTAACCCTAGTTTCTTGTTTAACATTATTTGCTACATTTCCTTGGTTGTCTTGACTCATATAATACCAACTAAAATTAGTCATAATGTACTTTTTTTCATTAACAATTTTCCTTTCTCTCTATGTTTTTAATTGATATATTTAAATCTTATCGTATTAACTAATTTTAAGGTAAATTAAAAAATAAAAATCTCTCTCAATCTGAGAGATTTTTATTCTAAAAAAGTTTTATGCTTGTCAACGTAATTTTCATCCAGCAACACTAACATATGTTCCAATTAAAGCAAGTGAAACTCCTAAGTATATCCCATATGTTGGTGTAAAGACAAAGTTTTGACCACTTCATGCTTTTAAAAATGGATCCATATTATATTTAAACGGATTAATATAAGTAACATATTTTAATACATCACTACTATTAATTAACTCAGCTGGGATAAAAGCACCACTTAGAAAAGCAATCGGCATGAAAATAACATTTGACCCTGCAATAAATGATGTTGTTGATTTAAAAATTGAGGCTAGCATTAATCCTAATGCGATTGTTGAAATAAATTACAACTACAACTTGGTGCAAATGACCAAATAAATAGCGTAATTGCAACAAGTGGGGCAATGAAAACTGTTGAAGGAACAACATACTATATGGTTCCTAAAAAATTACCAATTATTAATAAAGATGGAACAGACGGAACAATTAGTTTATTACCTGATGGTGTTAATGCAATTGCCTTTAAATTTAGTAAAAAATATGACCCCCTTATTTTACGAAAAAAAGACCACACGCCATTAAGGTTTGGTGCTGCTGCGTTAGGTACTGGAATGGGTAATACGTTAATTATGGAAAGAGTTTTATATTTAGGGGGAGCGGTCGTTGAACCGAAAGGAATTATTAAACATATTGTTGCTAAAATTGATATTAGTAAAATTAATAAATTAGATAAACCAACCATTCATGTTGCAGACCCAACAAAAGCAACAGTAGAACAATTAAAACCACAATTTAAAGATGTTGTTTTAAAAGCATTAAAAACTGTGGATAGTTCTTTAACTGAAAATGATTATGATTACTTTATTGAAAGTAAGGGCGAAGATTGACCAATTGATATTACAAACAATAAAACTGTTGCAGTTCAAATTAAAGGTAAAAACAATGCTACGGGTCAAACAAATCCGATTGATGTTGTAATTAAAAATACTTAAGTACTAAAAAATAGTACTTTTTCGTTGATAAATTATGCCAATTGGTACATCTAAAACAGCTCTTATTTATGCTGTTAAAAAAAGTCCAACAAGATTATCTATTCAGCAACAACAAAAAAGTTTTGGTTTACAATTATTAAAATTTTTAGGAATCCAAGTTTTAGCCCTTGGTTTATCGGTTTTGACTGGGGGGATTGCTTCGGCTGTTGGTCTTGGTGCGGGATTATCTAATTTTGCGGCAGCATTTATCTCATTTGGAGTAGAAATAACAACCGATTTTGCGGTAAATCAAATATATGATAGTTTAACTTCAGAAGTAACTGCAAAAAGTACGGCCTTAAATTTATTACCAGCAATTGGTGGTGTTGGTAAATTAACACGAGCAGCACGAACAACTAGAATTTTAAAATTAGCCAAAGAAACTAAATTACTTGAAAAATTGGGAGTAATAACTGCTAATAACTTAGAAGATGTTGTAAGGTAAGTTGCAGGTAAAAAGATTTTATCTGATAAATTAATATTTGATTTTACAAAACAAGTTAATAATGAAACTTTATTATATACAATTGGTAAATTAGCACGAAATGATTTTTATAAAGGTTTTAAAGTTTCTAAATTAGAAACAATTAATAATTTATTAAAAATTGAGAAAAATATTCAAAAAATAAGTTCCAAGTTAGTACAAAAAATACCACACATAAATGAAAAAAATGCCAATAAATGATTGTCTGAATACGGTTTTAACATTGATAAAATAAGCAAAATTAGTACTGATGAATGATATAAAATTATGACTAATCTTCATAAAAAAGGTGTTGGTAAAAATTTACTGTTAAATGCTAACTTAATGCGGGGTAGCAAAATTTTGAATAATAAATTCTTAAATCTTTTACATCAAACACCAATTAAGTTAAATAAAGCCTTAAATTATTTAAATCCTAATTTTTATATTCAAAAAGTAACTAAAAAATTATTAGCCCCAATTGAAAAACAAATAATTAAAATTAAACAAAAAGTAATTAGTAAAATTACCAAGCAAACTAAAAAAATATTGTCTAAATTTGAAACTAAAGCTATTCAAAAAGACCAATTATTCCCCTTTGCTTATGGTTCTGATGTTTTTCTAGCAGTTAAAATTGTTCCTTTATCAGTTGCAAGTGAAGTTGCCTTAACAATCTATTATAAAAATCCTAAATATGCTCCGATTGTTGTGATGACAACTTTAATCAAAGCAGAACAGTTTGTTTTATCTCCTGAACCGTTTAAATTCTATATGCATAGTGAGTGGTTTATTGGCTGAGGATTTAATAAAACAAGTTTATTTAATTTAGTTTCTTTTGCCCCACTTGCTTATCAGCAAGTAGTAAAAGATAGTTTTAAAATATATCGGACAATTGCTAAGATATTAAAAATGCAAGAACAATTTAAAAATAACTTTAATAAAGATAAATTTTTAAATACGCTAGAAGATAGTGCAATTACTAGTTTATTGGGTAATGGACTAGTATTTCAAACATATAAACAACTCAGAACAAAACAAGATTTAAACAAAACAATTAAAATAAAAACATTACTAAATAGTAAAAAATTTATATTAAAGAAAATATATTCTAAAAAAAGTAAATGATAAGGAGATGATT